>VUQP01023019.1:68876-89950 GCA_015108555.1 Coptodon rendalli
CACCCTTTGTGGGGGGAGGGGGGGGGGGGGGGAGAGAGCAGGACATTGAATGAAGCGCACTTCTGCAATCTAAATAAAAACGAGCAAATATTTTACATAAAACAAAAAAGATAGCATCTTTATATCATTCTGGGCTCTGCCTAATTCATCAACTACCTACTGTACTTTTTATATTCCTGACATTTATGTCATCAGTTTCCAGGACATCAGTGAAGGCTGTCTTTGCTTTAAGGAAAGCATCCAACGTCTGCTTGTTGACTTGAACGACAGAGGACTCTGTAAGCTGTCACATCTTCAGCGACTTTCTCCCACTGAAAACGCTCTGTCCACATGAACAGAATCAACTTTTTAGAACATTTGACCTGTTTTATACTTCGATTTCTTCAATTTTAAATATGCGCAGGTTAATTTGGAGCATACTTTGATCTTGCTCTCTCTGCTTCTTAGCGCCTAATTATTTGCGTTCAAAGGTTAAAGGTGAAAAATGAGAAACAGCTAAACATTAAACGACTTTTAACCTACAAATCGAAACTGCCAAATCTTATATAAATACGTCTCTGCGCCGAAGGCTAAAGGCCTCCGACAAATGATCAGCCAGCGTAGTGAACAATTAGTGCAGAGGGCACGCAAAAGGCAAAGTTCAAAAAGCTGGAAAGTAGGACATGAGGAAAGTGTCTGGAGAGTTTGACTGTGAGACACGAGGAGAGGAATAGTGGTGTGAGGCTGTAAACAGATGGCAAAGGAACAAAGAGAAACAGGACAAAGTGAGAGGAAAAAACCATTAAAACTCTAAAACGTCCCAAATCAATGACACAGTGCATCAGGGAGACAGTCTTTGATCCTGTTTTTGTGAAAAACCAAACTAGTATTTGTTCAAGGGAAGGCTTTGGGGAGCACAGCGGGTCTCATTTCAGGAAGAGAATCAGGAACATGTCACATTTTTATGATCTATGTCTGCTTTGCAGCACTGATCAGGCAGTGATGATCGGGAGATATGTTTGTTTATCCCAGTCAGTGTTGGGGCTGCAATGCAACCCCTCTGAAAACGCTTCATTGGCCATGACATTTATGGTCGTGTGTGTTGTGTTTTGTGTTAATTACCATGTGATTGTGTCCTCTGTGCAGTTATATCTCCATAGAGATGCACATCAACAAAAAAGTTGCAGCATTTTATTTGTTTCTACTGGCTGGTACCACATGTAACACACTGGGACACAACGGTAATTAACACATGCTGCACCAGCACAAGCATCAATGCCGGCTATGACATCAGCCTCTTACATAAGTTGCTTCGTAGGATCCACCAAGACTCACTGCAGAGCTCTAAATTAGCCTTTACCGTGATCCAATGTCTGTAATCCACAGAGGGCATAAAACATGGACATAGCTGCTGTGACTTCATTTTTGGATCTAGTCTCTTCATTTTGAAGCCTCAACTTTGGTGTCTTGGCATCTGCCATTTTTGGGGTTTTGGAGCCAGGAATCACCTTATCTGGATGACACAGTCAAGTGCAGAGTTATCAACTCATTGCTATCAACAGCTGATAGCAAATTGCCTCCATAAAGAGTGTACGTGTGCAACACAAAGACAGAGCTGTGAAAAATTATTTGCCCACTTTCTGATTTCTGAGGGTTTTTTTTGCATATTTGTCACACTTTTTCACAAATTTTAGACAAATTTCAGACAGATTTTAATATTAGACAAAGATAAACCAAGTAAAAAGTTGTTTTTAAGGCTGCCCAGTAGGCACGCCCAGCCATGATTAGGAGCCATGTGACAAAGTAAGGAGGGTAAAAGATCTTAAACAGCTAATAAACAAAGTCACTGACATCTGTCAGTCTGGAAAAGGTTATAAAGCCACTTCTAAGGTTTTGGGACTTCACAGTCATCCACAAAAGGAGGACACTCGGGAGTGACCGAGCTACTAAAATTTCTCCAAGATCACGTCGACGACTCATCCAGGACATCACAAAAGACCCCAGAACAACATGTAAAAACCTGCAGGCCTCGCCTGACTCAGTTAAGGTCAGAGTTCATGATTCACTAATAAAAAAGAGACTGGACAGAAATGGGAGAGTCCAAGGAGGAAACCCACTGCTGACCAAGAAGAACCCAAATGCTTGTCTCATAGTTACCAAATAACATCCTGATGATCTCCAAGAGTTTAGGAGAATATTTTGTTGAGTGATGAGACAGAAGTGAACCTTTTGGAAGATTTGAGTCCGGTTACAGAACAGAACGGTTGGATGAATAAATAACAGTATGGTAGTAATCCTACCATAACAGGGATCACTAACAGAGAAATTTATGGTGAAAGGTGTGCTGGCTGCATTAAACAGCTCTTCCTCCAGCTCACCGCCTGCTTCTTCTCTCGGGTGTGGATGTGTTTCACAGAGGGAGTAACAGCGACGCCCTGTAGACAACAATAGCAGAGAGCAACATGTGAGAGGGGAGTAGCAGAAAGTCTTTTACAGCTTTTGTTACTGTCGTAGATTCATGAAATGAAAGTGAAAAGAGGGCTTTTAACGCAGGGGACAGTAATCCAGAGAGAGACAAGGGCAGGGGGGAAACCTCCGCATGTCCTGGCTGTTCATCCACAATCTTAATGCTATCAATAAATAACCTCCAGCGGGTTTATGCAAATAGAAAAGTAGGACAAAAGAAGTAGAGTTAGGAGAAGAACGGGCCACAAGAAATACAGATTGAAGTGAGAAAAGGTTGTGGAAGGTGGGAAGGTGGGAAATCACCTCTGTGTTAGCTGTAACTGTGATAATTAGTTTAGGTTTTAGTTTAGTTTTAAATTAGTTTGGTGGATTTGCAGTTTTTATGATTTGAAAATGTGTTTTCTTTAGTCAGAGGTGGACTTTAACTTCATCCCAGACCACTTACAGTAAACCACTGAGTTATTTAGGGCTGTCACCATATCAGATTTTCTTCACATGATTAAAATCATTTAATGATATGACTGGATGTCTGGTACAGAAAATAAAAAATGAATAAAAACAGCGCTAAGCTGTGTGTTTTGTCTGTTTTTGGCAACTGAATTAAAATACAAGGAGAGAGTTTGTATACATAACTGTAAGTGAGCAGGTATGTATCATTAACCAGACACTGGAACTACTGTAGCTGTCTCTGATACTAGTGGGTAAACAACAACTCCTATGCTAGTGTGGAAGTTAGCACTAAGATAGCATTATCACACAAGTAACACAAGTATGGAAGCTTGTTTCCACCAATGAATTTGTATGTATTTATGAGTTTTATTTTGCTGTTTGTAAGTGTGAATTTCAGGTTGGTATCTCAAGATAATAACCTGAAGTTCTGAGTTATTTACAGCAAGAAAGAAAAAAATCCGCAGCAGAAACGAGTTTTCAAGGTGTGCTAAGGCTGTACTCACCAATCACAGCATGTACCTGTGTACAGACCTGGACACTCGTATAGGGAACAATAACAACACCTTCATTAATTTTGGGTCCCTGAAACTGATTGTCTAGTTTTCATGATATGTTTTCTGATGTGATGCCCATAATGACTGAAGTTCTTTTAGGCAACATCAGTCTGGAGGGAAAATGAGGGCAGGTGCTAATTTTCAGTTAGCTTCCAAAGCTTTGGTGAAGTTCGGCTCATATGACATTGTATCAATTGTAAAATGCAATTGTTGGATATTTGTTTGACTTGCAGTAGCAGAAAATCTGGAATTCTGCAAATAACACATTTTTAAAGCTTATTAAATTATTCCTGTCAAACTGCGTTATCTTTGACATTTTTCACAGATTCGAGTAAAGAAATCTGAGCTGATTATGTTTTGTTTTTGTTTTTTGTGACAGACTGCTAGAAACAAAGAGCCCAGTTAGGTGACTTTTTGTGCTTGAATGGTGGCTTAAAAAAGTGGCCAAGTGGCTTAAAAAACAAAAAAATCTTCCTTCTGTCAATGGTCAAGTACAAGGACTGGACTAAAATTGAGTGACAAAGTAGCCCATGTCCAGAGAAAGACGTTCAAACACCTTCATAAAGTATAAGTATTGCACAAGACCGCATTAAAAACTACAAGAAAGTCTGGAAGTAAAATATATAAAGAAATTAGGCTTGGCTCAAGACTTTTGCACAGTACTGTATATAGACGTTTTTCTGATTAAATTCTTACGTTGTGAGGAAAGGTGAAATAAGCCTATCAGGTCCACGATACTAAACCTTAAGGTCAAAATTTAAGCTTTGAAATTCAGTCAAAAGCACAAGAAATTTTTCCCCTAAAAAAGGATTTTAGGGGAAAAAATATGCTTTATTATTTTGACCTCTTTGTCAGACATACAGGCGAACAGCCCATAGTTTTTAACTCTGAATATCAGATTTTGGTCATTTTTACCACATTAAATTTACTCTGTGGAAGGATGAAGTTTTTAGAGACTGAATTTCTTTTGCATGTTTTAGCTGCCAACAGTAATGTTGAGGTAGTTTTCATTTCACAGTCCCGTCTTTAACAATGCAAAACAGAAAAAAAAGGTTGTAACATGTACCCTTGAAGTACATGTTACTGCTCGACTGATTTGATTGACTTAAACAAAGACACAAAGATGTATGTCTGTGTTGTTTTTCTGGTACAGATAAGAGTCGTCAAGCGAATAAATCCACTCACACCTGAAAACAACAGAGGGTGTTCCTCCCCAGTGAGCTGTCTCAGAGTACTTATCAGGTAGTTATCATATAAATAGATTTGCAAACAGTGGGAGCTGGGGTCTTTATCTGACAAATGTGCTTAGCCTCAGTCTGTATTTGTTGATGGAAGTGAACCAAAGTGACAGCTTTTTTTTTTTGCTGGGTAACAATTAATGTATCTAAAATTTTATGAAGGTTTTAAAGGTAGCCGAAGCTTTAGTAAACTGTTACCTTCTTCTAAACCTGAAAAACTAGTCATCACAAAAACACAAAACAAAACTGGAGTAAACAGCAAAGTGTAGATAAAATCCCAAAGAAAAGGAGCAAAGCAGTGCTGGGATTCAAACTGCTGAAGTGAACACAGAAATGCACACTGAAATGCTTTCCATAGAAGAAATGAAATGTGATATTATACGTGTATTTTATATATAATTATATCTAGATAATAAGTTGTTTTAAGCATCTTACAGTTACCTGCATGTTCTGGATGTCTTTTAAGCTATTTTTGATGTTTGGTAACATCCTGAAATAAAACGGTTTGACAGTTTCTGCAAATCAAAGGTAAAACTATCATTTCCAAGGATAAATAACCTTTTACAAACCAAAGTCAGAGACATCATTTTATCATATTTAACAGGTGTTTTTCGTAGAAGTCCAGTCAGTGTAGTTATGGTACAATAGTTCTATATAGTTCAGCTGCTCCCTGATTCACAGGGGTCATCACAGCAGGTCCATTCTTGTGTTTGATTGGGTAGATTTTTACCCCGGATCCCCTTTCTGACAAAACCCCAGACAAGTTTTGTGTCAGAGTTGCAATCGAGCTAGAGACCTTGAATGTGTTCAGCACTACACTGTGAGGGAACTAAAATAAAGTTAACGTAGGCAGTTTGTTAAAATATTTGCTCAAATAAATGCCCAGATTGAGCTCTAGAGGCATTCAAAGCTACAAAGTGCTGTTCAGATGGTTTCAGTGTGTTTGTTTTCAAAAAGATAAAATTCAAACACTGCAAGGACTGGGGGGAAAGGACTTTGAGGGGTTTAAATACTCATATTAGATTTTATAGTATAGAGCTAGTACTTTGAATGTTTGAATTGGAGACATATATCCCTTTTGGGGTTCAGTCAGAGCATCTGGTATAAACATCAAGCTTGTGGAGCTATGTTTAAGGAAAATTCGTTTCAAAGATTTTTGTGACGCCTCTTGTGAGGTAGAAGTTTAAGTTTTAGGTTTAGTGAATGAAATTTTAGTAGTCTATTATACTAGGGTGACTAGATCTTACTCTTTATCAGGACAGCACTGTGTTTTTATCACCTTTTGTCCCTGTCACACATCTTGAGATAATGTGCCACAGTTTAAACAGCTCTGCAGGACATGCACTTTCTAAAGTCTGGCTTTTACCCTGTGGATATGAAGGGAAGAGTTTTTATTAGAGTCAGGAGGTTACATCAAGGAAAGTTAAACGCCACAAGTTTTGTAGATTTTGATGAATATGATGGGAACTACCGTAAAGAAAATAAAGCAGTACTATAGGTTTGTCTGTTTTTGCTAGCCTTATATGTGTGTCCCATAACTGCATAAAATTACTAAAATTTTCTGATATGGCTCAAAAAAGGTATGCCAATGTGTCTACGCTTCCAAACTGAAACCCAAAGAAGAGTAGAGGTGCAGCCACAATAACAGTGAAATAATATTCAGGCTAACTCTCAGAATTGCACCACATACACAGTGTTTGCCTCACATTTAGTTTGGTGACATCTGGTTTCCCTTCTGAGCACATTTATGAATGTAGTTTGCTAGTGTTGATGACTGATGACTATGTTTTCTCACTCAAATATAGTAACTTCTGGCTTCAAAAATTGACAGTATGGCAGCTAACATGCTAACACTGAGGCTTCACACGGGGTCCAAGACCAGTGGGTGCCTCATTGTGGCTACAAAAATCTTTTGTTAAGGTTTTTTGCGTCACATCATATTCGAGAGCTGTCTTTCATATTGGGTATGATACTTTTATCCAGTTTCTAGGAAAAAATTAATATCACCAAACTGGATAAAAGTGGTTCAAGGAGGTTGCTAATTGGTTTTAAATAAAACTATAGCTTTGGTTGCTGTTAGATTACCAGTTTTGCTTCTTCTTTTTTTTACCCACTAAATACTAGCCTGACTTGAAAAACTTGTAAAACTTGAAAAAGTACAACCCCAAATGGAAATGGAGAAAACTGTACCTTAACAACATATAGTCAATGGAAGGTGGGTTTATAAAACCAGTCAGCATAAAAGTTTAACTCAAGTATTTGAACACACTGTCAGTGCTGTGTTAGCAAAAACTAAACTAAAATTTAAGTGTTCAATTTTTTTAAATATAGAAAGTCATTTGAATTTCAGTTCAATTATAAATTTAATTATATTTTAATTTAACTCAGCCACCTCATTCAGAGTAAGTAACTATCTCTCTAGCACCTCCCAGTGGCTCCAAGCTAAATTGCAGCCAAAGTCTGTATGGTCCATATTTTATATACAGAGCTAATATGATATTTAACAGGGTGAGATACATATAATGGGTATTTGGGACTTCTATGATATTAAAATGACATGTTAAAGTGTAATTTGTAACTGTTTCCTGGTATAAGTGAGCTTTTGTACCTTTCACCTAGGCAAAGTTTACCTCTCACCCAGCGCTTTGACTCCAGGGCTCAGTGCCATGGGCTGAGCCAGTTGTAAAGGGGCGGGACAGGTGATGAAGTAACAAACAGAGAGTATAAATTCTTTAGCTTGTGTGAGGTTTGGCCATGAGGACGGTAGAAACGGGAAATTTCATGGTTTCTGCTAGATTTTCCTTGTTTCCGAGGCTGTTGGTTTTGCCGTGTCCGAGCTAGCATCAGCTAACACTCAGGTTTTGAAACTCCAACTGCCGAGGACACTTTTCCGACAAAAGAGAGGTGCTGAGCAGTGAGCTCACCCTGACCTGCCTTTTCTCCTTTCTCTTTTTCTTACCTCTGGCATTTTTTAGAGAAACTTTCAACACCAAAGGAGCCTGAATCACTTTTTGAACGTTTTTATAGTTAGTAAAACTTGTTGTTTTAGCTTTTTCGCCATGGAGAGCCAGAGCAGCAGGGACAGCAGCAGCAGGGCTGCTACACAGGAGTACCCGAACCCTTTCATTCATGAGCTGAAGCTCACCAAGGCTCAGTGGATCAAGGTAATCATTAAATGTATAGATTTTATGCTTGAAAGTAGGGCAGGATGTCAGGCAGGCTCACTGCCCTACTTTAAACACTAGTTAATCTTCTGCTTAACCAGAGACCCCTGCTAACTCTGGGGTTAACTCCGGTTTTTGGGGTTTATAAAGGTAATCCACGAAATGCTAAATTATGCTACCAGATGTAATACCATGTTTTATTTTGTTTTTAAAGCTCAGTTTTCCACATATTTCTGCATAAAGTTAACTTAAAACATAATCAGAATACCCAAATTATATAATCAAAGTGAGTAAATGAAATGGGAATATTAAATGGATATTTATTTATTGAGGAAAATGATCCACTGTTACTAGAAAAAGTATGTAAAAATTAGCCTTAAAGCCTTAAAGTCAATTTACCCATTTTTTTTACTTGTAAGTAGATGAATCTAAACAAACCAAACTTGGAAAGTATGTCAAAAGGTACTAATTTCTCCATTAATGTAACCTGATTTTCCCTCGCTTTTACTATAATTAGTAATCAAATTTAGCAAATGAAATTTGTTAATTACTTAATAAGTATAATGATCAAATAGTAATTACCTAAAATTGGGAAAAATATCTAAAAACTTCTATTCTGGTCTTTTTCTCTGAATGTATAAATTGATATAACAAAAAAAAATTTTTTTCACATGTTTTTGCTGTAAATAGATTAAAAAAACTAAACAAACTGAACAGATGAAATAAGGCTGAGGAAAATGCTCCATTGCTGCACATTAGTGATTGTAGAGAAGTGTGTCTCTAGGAGTATCAGTGAATTTAAAGGTCATATTAGAGGTAAGTGCTTTGAGTCAGGGATGCGGTGAAACTATTTAACTTTTAGGTCTGTTCTCAGACTGTATGTTGGTGACTTTTCTTAAGACAAATGATGTAGTGAAGGTCAGACGTTAAATCTTTTGTCAGGTTTTTCATGGTCAGATCTGCCCATGCCACTTATCCAGACTTATAGACCTTTTATAATGGGTTATACACCAAGTCACATTAACCTGCAAACATACAAACTGACATCTACTTTTTTTTAAACTAAATTCTTCCATAATGAGGCATCTCCTTTTTGACATAGATATCATAAATCTAAATTATAGTGTTTCTGTACAGAGTATATTAAATATTACACATCTGTAAACCAGATGTTTGTTCGGATTTACTTTGAAAAGTTAGTTTGAACCTTGACTTTGAGGAGTTCACTGTAGTTGGTTGCACCCGGATCATCTATATTTTAGTCTTCAAATGATACTAACATACTATTACACATACAAATGAGAACTAAAACTTTAATATGTGTTTTTTTTTCTTCAATTGTGTGTTTTTTAAAAATTATTTCTTCTCAAAAATGAATGAAAGCCACGATCACTGAGATTATTTTAGAGTATCTGTCATGCATAAAGGAAAGAAAATAAACTTATAAAATGTATTACTGTGTAACGTATGTCACTGAAATAGCTCGGTTGCTCCAGCTTGGATGAAGCACATGGTGTTGATGGAGCTGCTGAGTCTTCCTGGCATAAAATTTTAGACAGTGTTTTTCTTCAGGTTTTATTACAGACTGATCCACTGTGGACAAAAGCTGTTTACTTTATGAAGGACCTACATAGCCGTCTTATACTAATTGTTAATGTAGTACAGGGTGGACATGAAAGGATTAATAAAGTATGAGTGCCGAGAGGCGCGTGTTGTCATGGCAATCCGCTGGACAGACGTCGATTTTTACGTGTTGCCTCGCCTCGCCTTGATAGAGTCACAGCACAGATGATGATACTTGAGGGAAGTGTTGCTGTGGGTGAAGACTCAGAGGAAGGGTGTCCATGTGTGCAGTCGGTTTGGTAGTAGATGTTAAAGGCGAAAGCCTCAATGGCTGCCATATTGGAAGCATTGTTTATTCTTCTTCTTCTTCTTCTTCTTCTGTTTTAGGGGATTAAGAAAAACATTAGTAACAAAAAAACCACATACGATCGCTTTATTATTAATGAAAAACAAAGAAAAAGATAAACCCTCCATCATTTTGATGGATTTCCACTTTGTCTCTGTCTTAGTTATCTTTAAGCAGGTTTCGCTAGATCAGCATTTAACCAGCTCCACCACACAAACATGGCTCATAAGAATTATATAAACAACCACTACTATTCTTATATCTTTTATTTTCTTAAATCTGGGAGGAATAATAGTGTTTGTTTGTTTGAAACAATGACATCTGCTAAACTTGACCTTTAAACCAAGCTGACCTTGATGTGTGCCGTGTGCCATTTAGATGTCTTTTTGTCTGCAGAGAAGTGATCAGTGGGTAATTTTGTGAGCGGTTGAGTTTAGATTGACTTTAAGGCTTTGTGATGCAATGAAAAAAACTAAAGGGGGCATGTTTTTAGATTTAGACCATGAAACAGTGTTTTAGATGTTTAGTGGTGTGTGTTTCACTTGATGGGACCCCTGCATTATGTTTAAACATCTCTAATATTCCCCTATGATCCTGCAGGGCATCATCCTGGGCTGCACCCTGCTCCCCATACGGCTCTTCCTGGCGTGGATCTTGTTAATCGCTGCTTGGATCGTCGCTGTGCTGCGATTGGCCGGCCTGTCTCAGGAGGAACGCTCCAAACCCTTATCAGGCTGGCGGCGCTGGTTGTTCCACGCGATCCTGTGGCTGCTGGGCCGTGCCGTGTTCTTCTGCGTGGGTTTCCACTGGGTTAAGGTGAAAGGTCGTAAGGCAGACGTGAAGGAGGCGCCGATCCTGGTAGTGGCGCCCCACAGCAGCTTCTTGGACGTGGTGATCGTGTTTCCAGCCGGGGTGCCGTCAGTTGTGTCGCGGTCGGAGAACATAAACCTGCCGGTCATAGGAGGTGAAGAGAGAGATGGAATTTCTTTACTTTGCCATTGTTTATACACCTGGAAGCACCTGTTGGATCGCTAAAGAGTTTTTAAAAAAAGCATCCTGATGGGAGCTGTTGGTGTTTCTCTGCTTTGCTGACTGAGACACAGTTCACATTTTACAGGCTGAGCTATCACTTTAGTCCTTTATTGAGGTCCAGCTTGCAGTTGCAGTATAGACAGAATGCTCACCTACTACTGCAGTAATATCTGAAGTAAAAAATCTTCTAATCTGCTCTATCTGCTCTAATAGTTCCTGATTAGATTTCTGGGATTTTTTATTTGTGCCTTTTTTTTAATGTTTCAGCTCTGCTGATGTGCAGTCAGTCTGTTCTTGTGAGCAGGAGGGATCCTGAGTCCAGGAAAGAAGCCGTCTCAGAGCTAAACAAGAGGGTCACCTCCGATGGATCCTGGCCTCAGGTGAGATGTTTTTGTGTCACTCGACACTGTTGTGGGTTCTGTCGTCTTTCTGCTAAAAGGGATAATTAATATATTCAAGTATAAAGACTCAAACTGCCCTTTCTTCATACCTGCATAGATACTGATGTTTCCTGAAGGAACCACAACTAATGGCCGCTGCCTGCTCAGATTCAAGACTGGTGAGTTAAATCCACACACAGAGCCAAAGAAAACCCCCTGAAACATAAATAAAATGTCACATCATGCCATGTGTCATGTTTCATTAAAAAATAACCCTAAAAATAATAATAATAATGATTAAAAAAGGTTAAAAACACTGTTTCTGAGATCTAAAGCACCAGATTAGGGCTGTAAGAGAACAAATACATGGAGGTTAAAAGCATATCTCATCATGTTAAATGCTTTCGGTTTCAACTCCTCTCTCCGTGTCTCAGGTGCTGAGCACTCAGACATAATAGGAGGAATCAAAGATGTAGAAAAATGAGAAGTGAGTGAGGAGTTCTGTCTCATTTCGGTGTCTCTGTCACATCAGGTGCTTTCGTTCCCGGCGTCCCCGTCCAGCCCGTCGTGTTGCATTACCCCAACCAGCTGGTGAGTAAAATCATTAAAGCAGCAGCTTGATCTGCTTGTTATCAACAACACAGCAGCTTTATGCGAATGAAACCGATTGTGTCGATTACGATGAGGACGAAACCTCCATGAAATGAAATGTAATAAACTGTAATTGTACGACAATGCAGAGGCAACATTTAGTTTCCTGCCAGTAGAGTTATGTGTTGATTTGGGGGCGGGTTTTCTTCTCCTTACCCTGAAAGGAGAAGAAAACCAAACTCAGTAAATGTACCTGGTTCAGTTTCACTCGTGCTAACAGAGCAATGCAGGCTCATCACTAAAGACTCTCTGTTATGGTCACATTCATTGGTTTTGCAGACAAGCTCTCACTTGTTTTGCTGTCTGAAGTTAATCTGAATGAATGCAGTTAAACCTGCTACAAATAAAGACATTTATCTGCAGCTGCTTAACCCTCACACCCTAGGCTGTCATGATTTGGCAGGCGCCCGATATTTATAATATCTTACTAGACTCCATTAAGTAATGCTTATCTGTCAGTGAATATATTCTTGGTGATTGTTCTGTAAGACATCAGGGTGTTTGCTCAGCCGTGACACTGATGAGTGACGAGCATCAGTTTAATGGAAAGGCAGGTTATAAGGTAATAACAATTTTTTTTTTAAATGAATCAAAATGAAAGGATGTAACTTAAGCCTGTAAGCACACAAAAAGTATTTCTTAACCTTTTTGTTACTGTTTGATCCATTTATAACATATTAAAAATCACATCGATCACATTCCCGCTGCAATAGCGCCGCCAACGACATGCTGCAACTCGTTCCATAACAGCATCCTCTGCAGCGACGTACATACGAGTCTAGTTTGACAGGTGGCGGAGACCAGAAATTAAATTTTTCCTCCCACTTTGTGAGTCAAAAAGGTTACATCTATCTGCAGCTGTTCAGCAAGCACAGCGAGAGAGTCACAGAGCAGGTGTCTGTGAGCAGATGTGATTTTAGGCCAAATACAGAACTGAAGGAAAAGGAGGAGCTGGGGTGGAAGTAGATTGCCAAGCCCACAAGCAATAACTTTTTAAATAGTCCCGGAAGATGAACACACTGGAGCAATCACTTTCTACTGCATGCCTCGTTCACCCAGTCACACACATTTATATAAGCACTTTTTTGGGTTCAGTATCTTCCCTGGATAAGTAAAAATGCAGACTGGGGGACACGCTGCCCTTCCAGCTACTAGGGCTTCCTGGGCTCTACCTCCTGACCTCCAAGTATCCAAGAATGTTTATGTGTCAGAGCAATTTAGCCAAACTGCTCTGCAGACACATCAGAGTACAGGCTGACCAGAGGTCCTTACACAGAGGAGGACAGTAAAGTTAAATAATAAAACAAAACTGAATGTAAACAATAGTACTGATAATATTAATACTGAAGGAGAGTTAATCCTAGACTGAGAGAGCCAAATCAGCTTCATTAATGTCATGTGGGAGTCTTTGATATAGTCACTGACTGACATGTACTTGTGAAACTGTTTGTAGTGCCAGGCTCACTCATTTTTTAAAGTTGCACAAGCCTTATCGTGTGTTAGCGCTTCCCCAGCAGTAAATACTTTGCTTGCGTCATGTTTATCTGTCCAAAGATCCGTATGTATGCACACTAACCTACATCAGGCTGCGGCTACGTCTCCTAAACAAACTGTGGCGTTTGTCCAGGACACTGTTTACATACTGGACTGGGTCCTGTCAGCGTGTGCAATGGGGGAAATGAAATACTGTTAAAGTCACACATGCTGTGAGAAAATGCATCACTCAGACTGATGCTAAACAGTTTAATGCAAGCTTTTCTCTGACTCTCCCTCAGGATACTATTCGCTGGACATACAAAGGAAGCAACTGGTGAGTCTGTTCACTTCTCCAGCTCAGAATCTGTGTGTTTTATTGATGACATTTTGAGGCAGCAGAATGAATCAGCTGGAAGCCTCCTGGACTTTGACCCTTTTTTTTTAACTATTTCACTTTCTGAACCTGCTCATGATCTGAGAAATGCTGCTCATCAGTTTTAACTGTCACTAATACACTGAAAGTACTCCATTGTTAGTTTTGTATCAGTGTTATAAATCCTGAATGGTTAGTTATACAGAGGGCTGCTTTAGAAAATGGATTTATCAGACAGTTGAAACTGAGACTGAATGTAAGCACAGGTTTTTGCACAGGTCCCTTTTTCAGCATCAGTCGATTTAAGGAAAATATGTAATAATGAGTGACATATATTACATATTGCTCAAAGTTGTGTAAGTGGAAGAAAATAGATGGATGTGTGGATTTAGAAAAAATAACCAATATCTTAATGTTTTTGTCTCGTTAGGTTTCAGGTGCTGTTTCACACGCTTTCACAGCCGTACACCAACATCACTATTGAGGTAAGAGCTCACTGAGGTTAACCACCACACTCATTATCAGTCATTAGACGTTATCAGCACATCTGATGATGTAAAGGTGTACACAGGGTGCATTTGGCACAGGTGATATCAGCAGTGGAGGGTGTGAGCGGAGGTGTGGCAGACATTATGTCTTCAGTTTGTAAAGCTGCTTTGACAGCGCACGTGTCTGTGCACATGTCTGCAGACGAGATCCTCTGCATTAGTTTGTGTTGATCCGTGTGGACACCCTGCCTGCCTTTCTATTGAGCTGTTACTGTTGTCTACACGCTGTGAACACACAAATCAATGTTTGTCTGTTTATTGCGCTGCAGTTCCTGCCGGTTTACACTCCGTCCGAGGAGGAGAAGAAGAACTCCAGACTGTTTGCAGGCAACGTTCAGAAAGTCATGGCGAGGTGAGACCCACGTCACACAGCTGCTTTTATGACTCACTCGTTCGCCTGAGTGTATCAGTACTTGCTTCTGGAAACTGCCATCTGCTATAAGCCATACCAAACTAAAACATGTGTGATCCTCCAAACTAAAAGGAATCACAGAAACCACCGAGCACATGACAAAAACTGCTTATTTTCTGCATCCAGTGTCCTGCAGGACTGTGCAGGTTAGCTGGGCCTTCATCTGAGACCCTGACATCTCACACCAAGCTGTTTTAGAAGTATTGTGCTTTAGATAAGATGAATCCACCTGATTACAGCCAGTTAAGGCCCATTAATCACTCCATTAGAGTTTTGGATGTTGTGTTTTTATAAGTGTACTGTCGTTAAAGATGTCTCATTATCATTCTGAAATGAAACTCAAACTAGCTTCGGCTGTTTTAAATGAAAAAGGCTTGCTGAAAGGCACCTGCTGTTGTTTTTTCTGGTATCTCAGGGACTAAATATTTGTATAATGACTTTGGTGTAGGAAGAACAAATATCTACATTAGTTGTTTTTGTTGGTATATCTGTAAACTGCACTTTGGAGCCACATTGATCCTAACAGAGCTCACAGCCTGTGTTTTAATGTAGAAAGACAAAAATGTTAGAATAATAACCGAATCATCTAGTAATTCAAATAAAATCACTCCAGACCTGAAGGAGCTCTTCAGGCAGATTAAAGGGAAATCTTTGTGTTAGACTTCTGTGTGTCAGTTGTTGTAATCTGTTTGTGTTTTTCTCCTGTGTGTTAGCGCTCTGGGAGTCCCTGCCTCAGACTACGTGATGGCAGGCCGGATTCCAGTCAGTAAACTGAATGACCTCTCTGTCCCACTTGAGTCTCCTGGCAAAGAAGCGATGACACTTCTGTACAGAAAAGGGTGAGAGCCCGTTTACCTTTTACTAAATCTGGTTTATTTATCATGTGAGAAACAGGCTACTCCTCCTCATCCTCGCCTCACACTGTGGTCTTTGTCCTCCTCTGCTATCAGTCTGGGCCCACGTGATGTAGAGGCAGCGTTGGACAGGATGATTGACAGGTGTCGCTCAGGAGCTGAGGGCACAAAGGTCAACGCAGAGGAGCTCGCCTCCATCCTCGGGCTTAACAAAAAGACAGCCGTCCACATCTGCAGCCTCTACTCTAAGGTACTCTTACTGTTAGAGCCAAAGAAGCTCTTCGTCAGCCACAGATGTTCCAGATGTTTTGATTTTTGAGGCTTGTCAGTTTATTCAGTAGCATATGAGTTTGCTGCAGGAAGCAGATCAGGAGGGATGCCACCAAAATAAAAGCTCAGATGATGGAGAACGTGTTTTTGTGTGCTTTTTGTGTTTCAGGATGACACAGTGGACCTCAGACACATCTACTTCAATATGGCAGCCCTTATCGGACATGTGGACGAGATCTCTCTGCTTCACTCTGCTTTCGCTGTAAGTTCTGCTCTCTTAGATTCAGATTTCGAGCAGACCTCTTGTTTTTGTCGCTGATGACACAGCTTTCTTGTGTTGCAGGCGTTCGACAGAGAGGGCAGAGGCAGTCTGACTAAAGAGGAGCTGACGGAGCTCATGGGAGCACTGCTGGGTGTTCCTCAGCAGAGCACCGAGGAGCTCTACGACACTGCCACCGAGGACCAGGAGCAGCTCACTGAAGGTGAGTCAAACGGCGAACCAGCTGCTGATGGCACATCGCTGTGCAGCCGCTGGAGATTTTAGAGCCGCGTGTTAGCGTTGTTGAAGACAAACTCGTGGTAAGTGTGAGGATTAGAGAAAAAGGTGCAGACACAGGAAGTTTTAGCCGCTTGTTAAGCGATGACGCATCGACCCTGCTTGGTTGAGGCTAATATCTGCTTTAATGTGTTGTAGTGTATTGTGTTTTATTTTATTTAAACAAGCCCCTAAAAATAATCAGTGGTCACTGTGGGCTTCTCTGGCTGTTTATTAGCACCGTTTATGTGCAGCACATCTTTAAGCTCAGTGTTTAAAGGCTTACAAGGTTCACGGGTCACCAGACACGTAAGTGAATGCTCCATAAAAGAATCACTCTGAGTCTGCCTAAGATTTCAGTGGCTACATGAAGCAGAGGATCAGGACGTTTTGATAGCCAGTATTACAAACCACACAGCAGCATATTAATTACTAACCTTGTGTTGTGGATCGATCCTCTGTTCTCCTGACTGTTTGCCATATGATTTCATTTGTCTCTGCCCATCAGGGACCTTCACATTGATTTTTATTGAGGGGAAAACGCTCATGCTCCAGCTTCACTGTGCTAATGTGTTTATATTACCCTAACCATAGCCTGTAGCTAGCCACCAGGCAGTGCACTGTTATATCCCAGCTAACCCAACTTCAATAATCGCATAAATATAGCTGCTGTTTATTTCCTGTTGTCATTTATGTGTGAAGTAACAGCAGAGCTGCACGTTTTAGCTTATTAGAAATCCCTCAGTAAGAACGTTTTTAACTCTAGGTGATGCTGCAGTGTTTGAGCTTAGGAACCAAAGAAGAGTTTGGACTCACTAACAACTAATCGTGTCAGAAAAACACGGGATAACAAAAACTTTGAAACCACAAACTGGAATATTGAGACTGAATTTCCAACTGAATTTCGCGTTTCCAATGAGAATAATGCACGCCGACATTTGATGTGCAACACTACATGAAACACAGGGCTGGAAGGAAGATAACACAAAGGATTAAGAACCCACGAGGGCCATCACATCCACCAGCAGAGAGTTACGTCTGTAAATGATAAATTAGCTGCATTAACACAGAAGCATAAACACATAGTTAGTCTGCAGGAGCATGTTTGTGGGCTTCTTTGATGAAGTCCTCAGTTTAATGTGACAGCTCTTTTACTCAGCTCAGGTTTTTTGTACTTATTTACTGTTGACAGTGTTTAAAATAACCTCTTTGCTCCCCGAGCCTGGAGATCTGGGCCTCTGGATCAGCCGACTGAAAAGCCAGTTTTGTCTAGTTTATTAGTAACTTTATATTTTATATTACAAATTTCTATCAGAAAAAATAATCATCAAACCTAGAGGATACATGTGTTTAACCTGAGCTTGGTCTTCACTGAGCTGTGGTACCTTGTGCTGCGTTAAACTAAACTGAGGTGGATGGGAGCAGCTAAAATGTCTTCACATTTCCACAGAGAGCTTGCTCCTCGTGTTGACAACCCACCCGATATATCAGAAAGTGACGAAGGAGATCCTGCAGCCCGAGAGACCGCCATCCGCCAACGGGACATCTGTGAACAACAACAGAAGCCTCCTGAACGGCTCCGTTAACGAGAACAAGAAGTCCGAATGATGATCTCCTCTCTGTATTTGGACCTTCTTTGTGTTTCCCCAGCGTGCACGATGGCGGGGCCAGATAGAAACAGAACAGAATCAGCCTACGATTGTATTTTCAGCTTTTAAGTCTTTTTTCCAGCTGTTATGTTTCAGAAAGTGTTACATATCCTATCATTCTGCACCGACACAGAAAAGCCAAAAAAAGAACCTCTGAGGTTTAAAGTTAGTCTGAGTGATGCTGCTGTGGCTCTCTGAGGTGTGAGGACAGCTCCTCCTGGGTTTACTGCCGTCCCTGTGTTTTTTTTTTTCATCCTCATCGTGTACAGTCCCTGTCATTTGTATTTATAACCTTTCCACTCATATGTGTTTTAGTGACTTTTGTGTTGTTAAAGGGATAGTGATGATGATGATAATAGTAATAATGATAATTGCATGTGCAACATCAAAGTATACTCTGGAGGATTTATTCTGTGTGAATGAACCGTGTTTACATTTGACAAATAAACTGTGAATTCATTTACAAAACCTTGTTTGTTTTCCCGCCTTAAGCGCCTGTAACAGATCAAACTGCAGCAGGAAATGGACGTTAGGTGTCCTGAGGTGTTTGTCACAAATAAACATCAGTTTTCTCTTAGTCATTTATTTTTCTTTCAAACTGTTGCTCTTAGCTTCTTTTGGACTTTGCCGCCTTCTCGCTCTTCCTCTTTGGGCTGCCTTTCTTGCTTTTTTTTCTGGGACTCTGCTCCAGTTGCTCCATTGCCGTCCCTGTGTTGTCTCCCGAGCGTCCCCTCTTCCCGCTGGCCTGCCATCCCTGAGTGTGTTTCTTTGGTGTGAGGTCTGGGCTGGCTTCCAGGCTTGGTTTGTTGTGTGACGCGGGTGATTTTTGAACTTGGGGCATTGTGTTGCGAAAAATCCCTCCAAAGGTGTTTGGCCTTTCAGGGCACGTGTTTGGGAACGATCCAGATGCTCTTGCTTTGTCCTCGTGTCTGACAGTAAAAGTGAGCTCACCATGCATCCCGTCCTCCACGTTGGGACTCTTGAGCTGTTTCTTCTTTGTCGGCTCCAAAAACTGCTCTGCAGTGCTCATTAGTTTTGTTTCCTGGCTCCGCTTTCTCTTAAATGACTGTGTTTCTTGTTTTTTCTGCCGTTTTTTCTTCTCCTTCTCTTTCTCTGTTCCGCGTGTTCTTTTAAGGACCTCAGCGAGCGCTTCGATAAGGTTGGTCTTGGGTTTGGTCTGGTTCTCCTCACTCGCCTGAACCTCCTGTTCGAGAGTTTCTGTAGTCACACTTTTCTCTCCGCCATTCATGCCTGGCTGCTTCTTGTTACTCTTCGTTTCTCCTCCTCTGGGGTTGTTGAGTTCTTTTAAAGTGGCAGAGCCAGAGTGGCTGGCTGAACCAGAGGGAGGGGAGGGGGATTGAGCAGGTGGAGCTGTGGTCTGAACCTTCCTGTCCAAGAAGGACAATATGGAATTCAGTGTGTCGTCGCTTCTAAAATCCGGGTCTGGAAACAAGTGCAGGATCGATGCAAAACAGTCATCTTGAGAAAAAGCATCGGAGGCATCCAGAGGGTTGTGGTTGGGTGAAGGCGGTTCTTCTAAAAGGTTTGAGAGCAGGAGGGGGGAGCAGCTGATCCCAACTTCATTCTGGGATGAATTTTGTCCGTTTCTATTGGGGCTACTTGCAAAGAGGGAGCCTGGAGCATCCAAAAAGAGTGACTGTGAAGATACCAGAGGTGTTTCTCTGTAGAAATGATCGCTGTTTGCAGGACATGGAGGCAGCTCCTCCTGCAGGATCATCTTTAGAGCAAGAGAAAAAACAAAATATCGCCTAAACATTCATTTTCAATAAAGGTTTATGTTTTTGTTTTTTAATTATTGTTACTGTACTGTATCAGTATTTAAAGGATGCTACCTCTTGCTCTTGTTCTTCAAAAAGGTCCTGGCTGGCAGAGAGGGGAGACATGAGGGCTTCGATATTCACCGTGGACTCCACCTGGCACAAAGAGCAAAGGCAACAGTTTGAACAACAAAACATCATAAAAAGGGCTAATACTCAGGAAGTGCTGTGAGCAAAATGTGCTGCAAGTATAGTTACAAAGCTTTCTTTATGAGTGAAACATGTTTTTATTAAACATGTGAACATAGTGCAAAACAAACTCTTGTAGAGGATACAAAGTTAGAGAAATAATTCAAATCGCAGGTCCACAGGTCAGCTTTTTCTTAACAGTTGCTAACGGCAACAAATATATAACACTTTACATAACTTATTGGTGTGATGCTGTCTTCCTGCTCTAAATATAATGAAAGGGTTATGCATGGACAGTCTACCTTACTGACAAACTCCTCGTCTCTGCACAGCTCATCCATATACTCCAGGAAGGAACTGTTTTCCATGTTCAGGTACCCAGCCTCTCCATGCTCCTCCTCCCTGGGGTCTTCAGCCTGAGTGGGAAGCAGCTGGAACAGACGAAGGGTAAAATATCTATACACAAACACAGCTTACAAAATTTATTTCTTCTGCTTGTGGATGACTTGGTTGAAAAAGGCTATTTACACTTTCAATACAGCCGCTCACCTGGTCAAAGAAGGGCTTCAGGAGACTAAAACATTCCTCAATGGAATGTTTGTTCACTGCTTCCTCATCTAAAGAGGCTGTAGGTTCGGGAAAATCACAGTCCTCTGTAAGACTGGCTGGGATGATTTCTTTGGGAGTCTTGCTTTCATTGACTGTATTGGCTTCATTGCCTGGGTCGGCGTCACTGCCTGGGTCGGCGTCATTGAATGGGTCGGCTTCATTGAATGGGTCGGCATCATTGCCTGGGTCGCTTTCATTGCCTGGGTCGGCGTCATTGAATGGGTCGGCTTCATTGAATGGGTCGGCATCATTGCCTGGGTCGCTTTCATTGCCTGGGTCGGCGTCATTGAATGGGTCGGCGTCATTGCCTGGGTCGGCTTCATTGAATGGGTCGGCGTCATTGCCTGGGTCGCTTTCATTGCCTGGGTCGGCGTCATTGCCTGGGTCGGCTTCATTGAATGGGTCGGCATCATTGCCTGGGTCGCTTTCATTGCCTGGGTCGGCGTCATTGAATGGGTCGGCGTCATTGCCTGGGTCGCTTTCATTGCCTGGGTCGGCGTCATTGCCTGGGTCGGCTTCATTGCCTGGGTTGCCTTTGTGTGGCTTGCTCTTCTGGTC
>VUQP01023023.1:2837-22402 GCA_015108555.1 Coptodon rendalli
GAACACGAGTCTTTAAACTCAAAGTTTTCATGGAAACATTAAAATCGCGCTGTGGTGCAGAGCGCTCGCTCGCCCGGGAGAGGCAGGACTTCCTCCTGCTCCATCGTTTCATTCGCTCTCTAAGCGGCTTACAGTGCTGGCATGCAGAGCTGTGTGCATGTGCGTGTGTGTGCGTGCGTGCGTGTGTGTGCGTGTGTGTGTGCGTGCGTGTGCGCGTTTGCGTGTGCATGTGTGTGTGTGTGTGTGTGTGTGTGTGTGAGGATGCTGTGATCAGGTGAAGGGCAGCAGGAGATCTCCAGGTACATGATCTCATGTACTAAAATTATTTTATTATGTTCTTAATATAGCACAAGGTTCAGTTCGCTTTGTCCTTTCTGACTCTGAGTACATTTCAGACTCGGTACTTTTTCACTCTTCAGCTTTTACCGCAGTATTTTTAAACCCAGGTATCTGTACTTCTGCCACCTCTGGATTAAAGGCTTCAGCCTGCAGCAACCACACGTGTAAAATATAAAGAGCAGGAGGTATTTTAACCATTTATTGCAAAAAGTAGTCCACATTTCAATAAAGCTGGAACAGGGTGGATGGATGTTCAGGTGTAAGAGGTCCTCTCACAGAGGCCCGGAGGCATGGATGGTTGAGCTCTGTGTGGACGCTTTTATGAGGTGGTTTTATAATGTGGATGGTTGGTGGTTCGATCCTGGGCTCCTCCAGCCTGCGTGGTGAAAAAAGCACTTTGAGTCCTCAAACTGAGCATCACGTGATGGACTGAAGCTGCGGTCTGACCAATCAGGAGCTGAGATTCAGTGTCAGGTGATCGGTGAATGTGCAGCCCAAGAATGCTGATGATTGTTAGTCTCATCTACGAGTTTGCTGTCACTCTAAATCATCTGCTGTTGTGGAAACTGGTCATAAAACCCCTGTAAGTATTACAGTAACATAAAACTACAGTTTTTAATGTGCAGAATTATTGCACAGCTGAACGACAGCATCAAAGACTCTCCGTCTGTCACATTTGCTCTGCTTTAGTTTTGTGAAGCTGAACAAATGTCCAAATTAAAACTGAGGTCTGAATCTTACAGGACGTCCCTGAACGTCCCCTCGCTGATGCGGTTTTAACTCCCTGCTTTGTGTCTGCAGGACGGCTACATTAACTTTGTGGAGTACATCGCAGCCATCAGCCTGATGCTGAAGGGAGAAATCAACCAGAAACTGAAGTGGTACTTCAAACTGTTCGACCAGGACGGCAACGGAAAGATCGACAAGGAAGAGCTGGAGACCATCTTCACGGTAATGAACTCACCACCACGCTGACACAGGCTTCATCTTCTCCTGTCTTTGAGCTTTTTAATGCTGCCTTCTCAGCTTCTATCTTAAGACAGTTTAATCCCGCTGACACCGCCCCGGTTGCATAAAGCTTCAAATGGTGTCATGGTGTCTTTTAAGGTCGGTGCAGCAATTACATTTTGTCTTAGTCCCACAGAAAGATTTATGTATTTATAGAAAACTGGTTTCAAACTCACACACTAGACATCTGCAATATTTCCAGCTTTACAGGAAAGTTGTACTGAAATCAAGAGTGTCCCTCTCCACATGGATCCTGAATCAGCAGCACAGAGAACAGGGCTGGATTAGCTCTGAACTTAGACCGCTGCTAATCCTCTGAAAGAGCTCAATCAATCAGTCAAGGAAACTGCTGAAAGTGGAACAAGCCATTCCCTTTGTGTTCTGACCAGTCGTGGACCTGAGAACGTGGAGAACAAGATTACATTTACCAGGATATCTTTAAAGCATCGGAAACATCTGATTCAGCTTCTGGAGTTGGTAATCACGGAGCCTCAGACACGGATACCGTGAGCTAAACCACAGTACTGGTCGTTCCCTGCAGAGTAACCAGACTGGTGGCCAGACGCTCACTCGTCAGACACGAAATATGAGTTAACATTATAAAAGGGTTCCTTCCAACCTGAACATGAACAACTTAGCAAACAGCTGGTGAGACCACCCCGCCCCCTCCAGGTCCTCTGTTTGCGTCCTTATGTGGATTCTTTGATCTTTCACAGTTGAATCGCTCCTGACAGAAACACGTGTTTGTTTCAAGCTTTCACCGGCGATGGTGGTGAAGAAGAACCTCATGACATCATTGGTTCTTTTTCTATGGACTGAGCGATCCTTGCAGCAGCAGTTATGAAAAATCTGAAACTGACCGATACACAATGTTAAGCTCAGTCAGAGATTATTTTACTGAACGCTGACTCATCTTCATGATTCAGAAACTCATTGAGAACCTTGTTGTTTGTCCTTGGTGTCTCCATCTGCAGGCCATCCAAGACATCACACGGAACAAAGACATCGACCCCGAGGAAATCGTCTCGCTCATATTTGAGAGGATTGATGTGAAAGGAGAAGGTAAGGAGGACAGCTGAGCCCAGCTCAGATAGTAAACGCTGTAACTCCTCTCTGCCTCCTCTCGGCCAAAGTTGCATGACAGCCAACAATAAACCAAATAATTAGTAAACAACACAGCTGAAGATCCGACCTACACCCCAAACGACTTCCCACTATATAATTGATGGGCAGCTTTTCCACATTTTGGTCTGTGCTGTGTTTGAGAGGCATTTTGTTTATGTAATTATGAATTCTGACCTCTGACCCTGCAGGTGAGCTGACCCTGGAGGAGTTCATCGAGGGAGCCAAAGACCACAGAGATATCATGGACATGCTGAACACCCTGATGGACCTGACGCCGGTCTTACTGATCATTATTGAGGGCCGGACGGGGAACAACCAATGAGAGAAACGTGGAAGCAGTGAGCTGTGATTGGCCGTTTGGACAGATTTAACATTACAGAGAAGAAGGCTGGCTGATTTTCATGTGAAGAAGGTCATGATGGACTCTGTGAGCTGCATCTGCCAATCCCCTCCTGCTGTAGGTCCCCCCACCCACAGCCCCCGGACCAGGAGTTTGTGGTGCCGCGCTGTGCAACCTAGTCTTTCTCTTGTATGTGCTATATGTATGGAACCAACACCACTGCAGTGGGAACAAGGTCTTCATATTCCTTTGCCATAGAGAACCTCATTTCATCCAATATTTTGCCAATTTCTACTTCAACTATTTAGAAAATGTGTCGCACTGACGCTGGACTGAGAATCAGAAAGTTGAGATACCTGAGTCTGAGTTTTAACAGCAGCATTAATAAAAACAATCTTTGATGTTGAGATGTTGAAAAGATTTAAAGTTTTTCTGAAAGCTCGTAGTAATTGGAAGAATTATTACTATTAGTTATTATTATTATAATTTGTAGTTTTCTCCCCAGATTTATTCGTCTGACTTTGATCTATAAGAAAAGCATCAAACAAACAGTCCATCAATACTGAGACAGCAGCACAGTAAAAGGACCTGAACTGTGGCTATGCCTCAACATCTGAGAATACTGCTAGAGCGATTTGTGTGCTAATAGTTTTTCTAATACTGAGACAGTGATTTAGAGAAGGTGCTGTCTCTGTGAGCCGGGAGATTATCGTACAGCTGATCCTCTTAATGCTGCCAAAGGATCTGATTCTTCCTCTAGCGGAGGCTTCATCGTCTTTCACCCCCACACAGATTCATGTCTTTGAGGACAAAACTAAATGTTTCGAACACATCCTGCAGCCGTGATGACACACAGTCTGTGGGATCGATAAATCCACTTTCCATTCATATCAGAGTGAAGCGGTGCATTCAGGGACCAATCAGCTCTATTGGCAGCAGGCCAGTCCAAAGGTCCACTTGGGTCAGGCCGGACCAAACTGGGCACCTGAGGGCAGAACAACCTATCATCTCACTCACAGTGGAGGACTAAGTACATTTACTCAAGTACTATGCTTGACCTCATTTGTATGCCACTATCTACTGCTCTACTTCCTCAGAGAGAAGCTTTGTACTCCTCTCAGTGAACCAAGCTAACACATCAAAGCCTCAACATGATATTAATGAAGACGTGAGCACCCGCACTATTACTCATATTTAGTTACAGAGACCAAAAGACTCAATGAAATTGTGCTTTTTGAATGAGAATTAGAGATGGCATCTAGTGGCCATTGTTGGAATTGCACTTTTATTTATTCGTGCACTGACTTCAGTAGCAGTACCTACAGATGAAACATAGCTTTTACCCACTGATCACTTTCTTCTGAATCTACTGAGAGGTTCAGCCGGTTTATATAGATGAATGTCCTGCGGTCTTCAGTTAAACGTAGTGAACCGGCGCACATTTCCACCATTTTGGAGTGGAATTACTATACCTGAGGATGAACAACAGAAGAATCTCAAATACACAACATATCCAATGGTTTTATCACCATTATGAAAACCGTATATCAAAAACAAGCTTTCTGGTCATTTCGGGAGAAAAAAAAACTTTGGGGTAGAGTAGAGTTTAAACAGGAAGAAATGTGCATATCATGGAGCACAAATCTGCTGTATAGACTGTACAGTGTTGTAAGGTATGAGAGGTCCTGTGTCCCGGACAAGCCCCCAAACATGTTATAACTTCAAATTCAAAGGCACACAGAGAACCTAATATGAGATGTCAACATACTGCTGCTGTTATAATAATGAAAATAAAGTTACTTTCAAAGGAAAAACAGATAAACAAAAGAAGAAGAAGACTGTGAACCGACCATCTGCTTCCTATCTAAACTAATGGAACCAAAACTGAAGACTGTGGGTAACTCCCAGCTCAACTCATAATACACAGAGCTACAAAAGCAACAAAACGTAACGCCAGCGAGAGAGGATGACTAAGACGCTAACTGCCAACCTTCATGCGCCGCCTTCTCTGGCTTTATATCTGTGTGGTGGTTCATCTGCAGCCAGTCAGCACTAATAATAAATCAAAGAGAAGAGAGCAGGTTAATGAGAATGATTAGGTATAATAACAGGATGATGGACGTGTCAGCACACTGAGGAACCACCTTTTAGAATGTTAGCGTAAATTAAGAGTATCCATCCACAGGATACACACCAACAGCAGGATCAGAGTTTAGATGAAGTTTGTATTCACCTACTTGTGAAAAATAAATCAGACATAAGCAAAATTTGGGAAATGGGGAAAAAAACAGAGGTGGCTGCATGCACAGTCTACAAGATATCGATCATAACTTCACTGATTTTTGCAAAATACGGTCGGCATAATGAACAGCTCAGCTGCACGAATCAGGAGCTTTTTTTAATAAACCACTTTTTCCACTGCGCCCTCTAGTGGACTCTCACAGCAATACATATGCTATAAGTTTAAGGGACAAGCACACTACCGGCCTGGTTTTGCGCGACAGGTCGCTCAATTGAATGTTTTAAATGTTTTTATTTTTACAAGGTGACATATGTGACCAGGAGAGTCTGAGGATGTCTGACAAGCTAAGCTAACAGATCCTGCTGAGCAACAGAGATTTTTATGGTGAAAATGTGTCCTGTAAAGTCTTTAGTTCTAACCACTCACGTATTGTGCTGCCTTATCAATAAAGCTTTTAAGCAAACTGTGTGCTTTTCATTTAGCCCCATTAAAGAATTTATAAAGAACACAAACACTGTGTTTTCCTTTATTAAAAGAACCTTCATCGATACTTTGCTGGCAAAAATGTTCACATTCACACACTGGTGATGGCAAGCTACATTAAAGCCACAGCTGCCCTGGGGGGCACTGACAAAGGCGAGGCTGCCGGACACTGGTGCCACAAGGTCCTCTGACCACCACCAGTAGGCACCGGGTGCAGTGTCTTGCCCAAGGACAAGACACTGCACCGGGTGCAGTGTCTTGCCCAAGGACACAACGACTGAGACTGTCCAAGCTGGGGCTCGAACCGGCAACCTTCCGATTACAAGGCGAACTCCCAACTCTTGAGCCACGATCGCCCCACATGCTCAAGCTAATTTAGAATCACCAATTAACCTAACACGCATTTTTCTGGACTGTGGGAGGAAGCTAAAGTACCTGGAGAAAACGCACGAGAGCTCCACACAGAAAGATCCCAGCCAGGAGGTCCTCTTTGGAAGGGATACATTAAAGCCTTTATTTAATGGTGCAGTCATGTACATATTCGTGTCATGAGAATAAAAGGATTTTCATTATCCATAAGAGACTGCATTGAAATTCTTTGATGTTTACGCTTACTTTTGGAAACCACAGAATTTAAACTTACATGCATGGCTACATGTGGTTAAATCTTTTCGCTTCTGCATTGTAATCTGTGCGCTGTCCTGCACAGATTTGCACAAGGAGACCTTCGTGTATCTGTAGCTACTAATTAAACATTGTAATATCCCGTTGCCCTGCTCCGCTAAGAAGCTGGAGACCCAGATTACGCACAAACACCTCTTCCGCAATTATACTGATTACATTAGAGCTGCAAGTTCAAACACGTTCTCGGACGCACACATTTTGATACACTTACAGTACATATTCTCATGTCAACACATACATATAATGGCATGCATACTCTGCCAGGTCCCTCAAGGCCAGGCGTGGGTGCCACTGGAGGTTGTAGCAATTAAAAACATCATCCTCCGCTTGTCACAAACATGATGAATTTGTAGCAGCAGAGCAGTAAGGCATAACTCCTACAGCCCATAATGTGTCACTTTCTTCTTCTCTTCTGATTGTTTTGGGTTGCTGTATCATTATGCTTTTGTTGACAGCAAAATAAAAAGTATGACTCTGAGATAGCACCAGCAGTCATTAAGAGCTTATAGAAATGCTATATTTATATAGCCACGTAACTTCAGTTTTTTTCATATGCTGCTGAAATGGCTTGGAGTCTGGATTTGTGGTGGTGTACCTGTGCATGTTGCAGCACAGCAAATGCATTTAATTGTCATTTAAGTGACAGCTGCAATTGAGCAGATTTAAAAGGACAGGGCATTCTGAAGACACGGGGAACACTTGACTTGCCTTATTATTCAAGAGGCTCAATAATCATTCAAGTGCTTGTCAACGCAAGTGCCATTAAATGAGCTGAAAATGGTCTGTTTCTTTAGAATCGCCGTTTTACCATTAAAGACCCACGCTCAGGTTGTCTCCACAATTTTTCAATCATAAAAACGGGGTTTATCTCAGCTATTTCAATATGGCTGACACTCATGAAGGAGACAAGAGTGGTTGAAATGCCTTAAGGCATCCCTTTCTTTGTGTCCATCCCATCAGTCAGTGGTCTGTTTGATGGCAAACAGCTGAACAAAAGAAGAAAAGAATATGGGGGAGCTTCAGAAGCTAGCCTTCAGTGCAAGCCTCTACTGGAGTCTTCATGCTCAGTTTATGTCAGCTGTAACAGTTTGCTTTAGGTGGAGATCTCAATTCATATTCATCAGGCAGTACATATGTGTGTGTGCTATTCTCTTTGCTGCTTTAACTGCATTGCCCCACCTCATAACATATGCCATCTACAACACATCTAAAGCTCCAGGATGGTTCAATGTGCTAACCCACACGCTGTGTGTGAATACGTGTATGGGGGAATAAATTAAACCACCTGCAACAGTGTGATCAGCAAAATGTTGCTGGGTGAAAATACTGCGATTAATTGTCCTCATTTTTCACCCAAGGCTTCAACTTATTAAAGTTAAATTTAGTGTATTTTAGATTTGCATATGCGCAGATATATGCACATATGTGTTCTCCAAAATCATTTATAACCCTTTAAAGCCACGCGTATCATGTTTGATACATGTGTTTTTGTGAGTTCTTGAAACTTCTACATCATCAGCGTGACTTTTTTTTACCCTCAAAAAATGATATAAATTGCATGACATGTTTTTAATAATAGCCCTGCAACAGACTGGCGACCTGTCCAGGGTGTACCCCGCCTCTCGCCCTATGACAGCTGGGATAGGCTCCAGCAGCCCCCGCGACCCTGAAAAGGGTAAGTGGAAGCGAATGGATGGATGGATGGATGGATGGATGGATGGACATTTTTAATGACTAAATTGCAAAAATATGGCTAATGTAGCAAATGTGATACAAATTAACACCCATATATGCAGTTTAAAATTTTTATATATTTTGTCTGAAGGTTCAAAAAACACTCCATTATCAAAAAATTAAAGATTTCTGGCAGTTTTTTTATGGTTCAGGTTTTAAAGGGATAAAAAAAAATCTGACAAAAGTTTTTTGAAACACTCCTGCTTGAGTTTGCTGCTGCGTTAGTCTTTGAGTAAAATGATTTTTGTCTTGACGTGGGATTATAAAACTTTAAAACAGTGCACCTTTCATTACTGCAAATGTCACGGCGGCCCGTAGAAGGCATCCAAATCATCGCCATCAGTTTGGAATAAAATCATCCACGTTAAAATCATTCCCCTAATGCAACTCATCGTTAAACAATCAGAGCTTGTTAAGCTCCTTGTTTGTTAATCAAGCACTTGCTTGTTAAATATGAGATGAGATAATAGACCTCTAGTGTGTGTGTCTAATTTTGGGGGCTGTCTATCTGCCTGATTGTTTATTACTTTTAAATATCAGGCACCGCTGAGGAGGCTTCTCTAATTGGTTTGTTTGCTTTGCCTCGTAGCGCTGACAGAGTTTGACTTAGCCTTGAGTTGGTTGCGTCTTTGCAACTGTTTTCCTAAAAATCTTCTACCAAGTATCCATTTATTTTTTTGTAATCCCACAGTTTGGTGGTGTTTGGGATAAAAATGAATTGCATGTGCATGTGTTGCGAGACGCTTACAAAGATACGTTTGCTTTACTGAGTTTCATGATCGCTCCTGTTTTTTCTTAATCTCTTGTTTTAGTCCAAGAATTTTCCCATTGACAGTTACATCCTAATCCTACACCCTGTTTTTTATTGTCCAAATCAAAGTCCAAATTGTTTTGATGAGTCTATCATGTGATGGAATACACTGGCTAGTCAGCTCTTGCATTTTGTAAAGGGATTGGTGTAGTTCATGCACATACTGTTACCCAAGTAAACTGCTGCAACCCACATAGATTATCAACCTCCACAACACTGACATCAAAGGTTGAGAAAACCTCCATTTTAGGTTTCAGCCTACATATCTGTAAGTCATAAATCCTAAAACAAGGAAGGGTTTAGGGGGAGAGGTGTTTCTGCGCTATTATGAATGCTAAGTCCTTTTTTTGAGAGCGCTGACAAATCCTTGTCAATGAATGCATCAAACCTGATCACTCTGGATTTGATTAGCATTGCCTAATGTGCCATTAAATGCAGAGAGGGGGACGGAGGGAGTGAGTGAGACAAACGAAGGGAGGAAGAGGGAATAGTTTACAGATTTGCCGCGTTGGTTTCCGAAATCATTTCACTGTAAGCCAATGGACAAACACGCTTCTTCTGTTAAGACGCTTTGAGGCCTAGAATAGCTGAATGGTTACATGAGAATGTTTTGATGTTGCAGCAGGTAATTCGCCGCGTATTGGCCTAAAGCCGGCCACAGAGCTATGCCAGATGATAAAATAACATGGATTCAGTCAATGGTGTCTGTTCTTGTCAGCAAAGCCTTTATCTCTCTCTCAGGATTTTATTTTTCTGAGAGGTTCTTAGGGGAAAATTGTCATGTTTTCATGTCAAAGGCGTGCTTTTATCTGTTTGTTTTCCAGGGCGCTTAAAGTTGTTTACAGTGCCAGGGGGGGCTTTCAGTCTGTAGATACTGTGTGTTAGTGTGTGTTCCTGTGAGTGTGTGCAAGACAGAGAGAACCACCTAAGCAGGGATGATGCAAGGAGGAGGTAGAAATCTGACATCTAAGCCTTAATGTATCGCTGTATCAAATAGAAAAGTAGAAGCACAGGACAAAATTTAGCAATGGCCTACTTATCTTTGATCACGCAGAGATGTCATTGATTCCCAGCCAAATGTTGACATAAAATAAGTCGAACGTGTTGATGACCTTTTCAAGTCTCCCAAAGCAGAGCAGGGCCAAGGTACAAAAGCTGACAGAGTATGTGATGGAAATTATTCCTCCTTGACATTTCAGGGACCTCGGCCCGTAGGTTTTTAGCATTCCATTCAAGGCACCAAAGAGAAAATGTCACCTTTTTATTTACTTGTGGGAATACACCAATTAAATGTGACTTTAAGGCTAGGCCACAGCTCATCTCTACCACTGCCACGGTTGTTCAGGAGCCAAGCCACGCAAACACGCACTCTTGGAATATGTCCTGAACGTATCAGTGACATTTTAAATAGAGCTGGTGTTTGACCCTGTTAAGGTAACCTGTTTCACACCTTCTTCTGCTTTCTGAATTAACTGCACCGAGCTGCGAAACCACTGTTGGAAATTTGTATTAGAGGGAGTGGTTGCTTTCTACCCGGAAACAGGACCCACAACAGGAATTCTAATGCAATGTTAGGGTCCTCCTTGGTATTGTTGTTAGTATTTCCTTCATATAACTGTAACACACTAGCATTTGTTTAGTAAAATGAAAAATGGTACAATTTGAAAAAATATTCAAACACAAAATAATTTTGAAATTGTGTACTTAAAATATGATACCACAGAGGTGAATTCATTTTTTAAAGATTTGTTTGTGAGCATTTTTATTAGCTGGAGTAGTGGAAAGAAACAGAAAATATAAATGAGAGAACTGACATGCAGTGAATGAACTGGCCAGCCAGGAATCCAACCAGGGACTCGCTGCCCGGGGCATCAATAATCATGTGGTAAGCACACCAGCTGCTTTGCTACTGGGTAGAACACTAAATTATTATTGTTCTGCATTTGGGGATTTCATATGTATTTTTTTCACAATACAAATTATTTGATAATTATTTCATGATTAGATTCAAGATTAAACATTGGTGTTGTATATATATTATTTATATATTGTTTATTGAACTTGTTTGTCAATGAACCAAGCTATAGATCTCTCTGCAGAAGTCAGCAGGTAAAACGGGAAGAGAGGAGAAAAACAGAATATCATCATTTTTCTTAAGACAGGACACAAACTTAGCTGGTACAACACGCTTTATGAAAAACTATAAATCAAATCCAGTAAGCAGAGGAGAACAAATAGACATTTTTTAAAAATCCATATACAGTGCAATGCCCAAGGCCAGGGTACAAATACAAGGAAAAACGATTTTTAACCAAGTTTTTTTGTTGTTGTTCATAAGTATAGCAGGAAACTGTGACTTAAAGTATATAATAAAATGTATAGTAATATACTACAACAGCCTTTATTTGTCACATACACAATCACACACAGTACAACATGTAGTGAAATGCTTTGTGTCCGAGATGCGGACAGGCTGCAGACTTACCGCGCCATTCCAGGGCTTGGTTTTAGCATAGGGGGGTCTAGCCAGGACCTTTACTGGATACCAGGTGGGAATTGAACTTACGACTCCCGCTCCAAAGGTGTGTAGTCATACCATTACACTATCCAGCTGTAGGCTGAAAACACACTATGGTAAAAACAGTACATCAGCATTTGTGATATGTGTTTTATGAATTAAGCAGAAATATATAAATGCGCCAAATGTGCATATGCATTATAGGACTGTGCAGTGCATTCATGTCAATGTAGCACATAGTAATAGTTGTAAAGTCTACAATGTATAAACATCATCAATGTTCATTCATTCACTTTCCTTTTTTTCCTTTAAACAGATTTACCGTCAGGCTTCTTACCGTCAAAGCCAAAAAAGAGTTTTAATGGTGAAATGACTACTGTGTTTATCACAGCGGCCAACGCAGTCTCTCATTTTTCAAACAAACAAGAAAAGACAAATTTAAGCCAAATAAAACGATTAATTGGTATTTTCTCAGCAGCGAAAAATCCACTAATTAATCGTAATAAGATATTAGCTTACAGAAACATGGTACCCATGGTCATTATACCAGGCATTTGAGAACATCCTACACAGTAATATTCCTGCCAAGTTTCCTATTCCACTGTAGTGTGCGTGATTTGGACTGGGGTCAGGCAGAGAACCCTGTGTGAATGTAAAATTGTATGCAAGAAACAGCAGTTCAAAAATAACTGATGCAACATATTAAATTGGACAGGAAATGCCTCAGAAGCACAGAGGATCTTCATCTCTTTCCCCTCTTTAGTCCTCACCCCAACCACCCCCCTCTTTAATTAGTGCTTTTTCAGTATTTCCAGCAATGTTTTCATCAGTGTATAGCTTTGCTAGCCTCGGTTCAGTGAGAGTAAGACAGAAATGGGGAGAGAGAAGGTCCTCTGTGGCTGTTAATAGTTCTCATCTCTCCCCTGGACTCTCCTTTAATTGCTCTGCTCTGCCTGCAGGGTCATTATTACTCTGATCAAGTGCAACTCTGGCTTTCCACTGCTTTTCATGAATATCATTTTGCAAAACAACTGCTTTGAGGTTTCTCAGGCAAGACATCAAATTTGATCACCTACTCTGACGCAAATGTGTGAGCATTCTTGGCATTAGCGGGACACAATATCTTTCACATGCACAACTTTCAAGTCTTTAACAAATATGACATCCACAACACTTTGAAGTATTTTCCCCCTTCACTTACCTGCTTTAATCAAGCAAAATGCTTTTTGAGGTTTTGACAGTCGGTGGTCAGACCGCATGCATTAGTTCACTCGCTGCAGCTGCAGGAATTATTGTCCTCAAATTCGCATAAATGTAACCTTCTGGTAATATTAATGTCTCGCTCCCCTTTGCAGTTTTCTTAGTCTTTCTGTGGGTTATTGTTGCTCTGATCAAGGGCAACTATGTTTTTAGAAGTTTTCTGAATGACATTTGGCACATAAAAAATGAGTCCTGGTTTTCTCAGCTAACAGACACGAATAAAGTCCAAAAATGTAGCACAATGAAAAAAAAGGGAACGATCTCATTCATTCAGCAAATTTAACAGGGCTGGATGTCAATGTTTGAAAGGGATATCACTGACAAAAAAAGTGGAACCAGATGTATCACATCAAAAAGTACAAATTGTGTCATTTTTTAAATTCTATTTTCACCTCAAATGAGAGTGGTAATTAAAAGATCAACAGCACTTTCTAAAGGACTACGTAAGAGGGGAGAAGATGAAAAAGAATGCAGAAAACAGCTGTTTGCACTTGTCTATCAAACTTTAGACAAACATGACCTATTCAGAGCTTCCTACTGAATAATGTCAAACCAGTTCAAATACTGGCAAAAGACATATTGTACTATGTAGTTATGTAACATATTTTCAAAATATGTTACAAATCTTCAAGTGACTATGAAAGGCAAAAAAGAGACGTGTTGGTATCTGTTCTATAACACAGGTATAATGTTAATAACAGCTATCTAGCTTAGTAACAATTACATGCAACCCTACGTGATAGCCCCCCAAATTCCTCTTACTATGAAGGCACCTAAGACAAAGACTGCCATGTTGTTTGCCAATTGGTAGTCAGTCACGCAAACTCTGTGTTGCGTGCAATCTTCCAGGCAGGCGTCGTCAAATAAACAAGTGAATCTTCAAATATGGAGAGGCTTATCGCGTACTTCCAGTCCCTTGATGCTTTCGAAATTCAAACGGTCTCCTCGGTGTGGCTCTGAATGCTGATTTCGCTGGGTAAACACACTTTTAAACTTACCACACATGTTCTTACCAAACAGATCATCTGCGAAACCAAACATCTGCCCGTCCAGCATTTGCCACGGGATTAACAGTCACCTGATTGGCAGAAGTATGAACAAAGACAAAGACATTTTGCAGATTTCTACTCATAAATTACTTGCTTTAAAAAGGAAAAAAGAGCAGGTGCAGGAAGTTTTGCTCGAGAGCTTCGTCTTTAAAGTTAACCAAAGCAGAAAAACACAAGTTATTAATGAAAGGACCTAAAAGAAAATCCACGGCTTTGCACTTTTCTGCTAAACAAATCAGGCAGTGAAGCATGGATCAATGCAGTTGCTGTAATGAATATTATGTGTTCACCGTTTGTTCTCTGTCATACTTAGAAATACTGTATCCCATGCTGGTTTGCAGGCAATATTTTTTTTTCCTCAATTGCATGTCTTTTGACGGCTAATGTAATGTGTGTATCATGGAATCAAAAGAAATATTCATGTCCAAGGTGTGACTGACTGCCAGCGGTGCAGTAATGAGCGCCTTCCTCTGCCAAAGACCAAACTGCTTCAGTTTTCAAATAACAGTGTACCCAAAAGCAGCTCCATTATTCGCTTGGCTGAATAACAAGCTCTGTAACAATATTGTCAAATATACTTCTGTGAATATCAGAGGCACTCTCTATGCTTATGATTCAACTCAGTAATGTGGTTAGAGGGTCCAAAAGCACATTTTATATCCAATTTTCTTGGGCTGCACAGTCTGGGAGCCTGCGGGCAGGCCACTCAAAGCAGGGGATTCTGTAATGGTTGCATAGCTGTTGAAACAATTTGTTATGCAACCTCTGAAATACAGAAAGGAAAGAAAAGGCAAGCAGTCATTTTCACTGCCAACACAACACAGACAGAAATATCAGTTTCAGCTGCATGCCAAAATTATGCCCACATGCATTCGTACAAATAATTCAGAACCGTGCCTTTATGCACCTCTGTTTATCTCACCTTTATATATCGTTTATTAAACACACGTACAAAGTGGATGTTTACAATTTGCTTTGTAGTAGCAGGCCCAATTAAAATCATTACCAAATGACTTCTAATCTGTATATTTACTGTATAGCCTATATAATATTTAGCATGAAAAGTGCAAACAATTAGCTCTCACACAGGGCACAATATATTTACTCACAAGACTTTCACTTAATGAGAAGCAAGTACTTAAACACTGATACACTGAATATTAAAGATATTTGTAACTCTCAAATAAGCTTTTAGTCATTTCAACATATATGTATACACTTATGCTATTTTGGTAACATTGTACAAACAAATAATTTCTCAAAGTCAGAATGTCAATAAATCAAATCAAATCTCTTCCCCCGAGGTCAATCTGAGAGTCATATTGGTTTTCAGGAGGTCAGGGCTCTTTCAGCAGAATCCTATCTTGTCAATATATCACAATGTAGTTTCCAGTCAGCATCTTCTGTGTGCCTGTATGTGTGTGTGTGTAAATACGTGCATTCCCGGCAGACCTGCCACTGGCCCTGCTTCGACAACAGATGTGTGTAGAGTCCAGCAGAGAAGAAAGTCAGCCCATTGATCCACAGCACAGCAGACATCAAAAGATCCATAGGAGAAAGAGCAGAAAGGAGCAGGGAGGAAGGTGGGAGTATTTACACCGCAATGTGTGTGTGCGACTGAGATTAGAGCTTATACAGAAAACAAAATGATTAACTTAATATCTTTATACCTGCCATAAAAAAAGAAAAGAATGAATCGTAACTGTCCTCCATCTTCAGAGATTACCGAATAACTTTACATCTGGTTTACTAAAATCATTACTTGTTTGCGACACACTACGCCTGTGTTTTATGAAAAACTACTGGGAAAAAAAGAGTGATATTCATTACTGTGATTGGGTTGGCTGAGGGAATTAGAGATGTTGTAATGCCCTGGCAACACACACATGGATCCTGAGTTGAGTGACTTGCCAAATCTCTGGGTAGCAACACGGCAGAGAGAGAGGGGGAGAGAGGAAAAGAGCGAGCGACTGAGAGAGACTGTGGGCAAAATGCAGCACATTTGTAAAAAAAAAAAAAAAAGGTCTCCACGTACTAAAACAAGATTTCAATTACCACGCTGCTCTCTCCGTCACCCAATAGACTCTTAGGCAAACACACGCATTTGAAAAACCATAGCCATTTATTCTATTCATTCTGTTTCTGACACAACACAGAAATTAAAATGTTTGTAGCAGGAGATAAATGGCACATTGAAAGACCGTATGAATAGAAGGAAGCAAGAAGAGGCAGCCTTGACTCAGTAAGTTTGCAGGGAGCTGCACCCTGAACTTTCCTAATAAAGCTGTTTTGCCTGTCAAACAGCTTCTGTTAAGAATATTTGTAAGGTAATGTATTACTGTTTTCATCGGACCAGAAACGGAGGAAACGTGTAGTATTTCTTAACAAAAAGACCCCCCAAAAGCTCTGGAATTTATCTTTTTTTACAAGTCAGAGAGTGTCGAAACACAACAAAGAAGCAGACCTTAATTACTGCGATAAGGAAAAAGAAACACAGAGGTTACACAGCGTAACCCTAGGTCAATGCAAAAGTCTCATTCATGGCTGTAGTTTTTAAATGTAAATTTGCTCGAAAAATGAATTTGCACTGTTTCACATAGAATAGTTTGCAGCTATGAAAGTTTTATATTGATCACATGTAACTGTTGAACTCTGACTTGTTCTCCCATAGTGTGTCTTTTGTCTGAGCTCCCTCTGTTCTCGTCTCTTTCCCTCCAGGTTTCTTCCTGTTAAAAGGGGAGTTTTTCCTTCCCACTATTGCCTTCTGTGTGCTCATAGCTGCTCATCTGATTGTTGTGGTTTCTTTCTAATACTGTGGGGCCTTCACCTTATAATTTAAAGCACTTTGAGGCAACCTTTATATTATATTATGACAAAGACTTACAACCCATAATCACATGTGGTCAGGACAATTATGCACTTTGTGTTACTCTCTTTATATTCCACTATCAAAGCCAGGATATTAATCTTGGATATTTTTTTATCGTTAATGGTTAATAACAGATGTGGGTTATGGTGGTCAGAGCCTCATAACATTTGGTAAAATATGTGCTTATGTCAAAAACTAATTGGTGGCGGATATAAAGAGACAGTGGTAATACAGTGGTAATAGAAGACACATAATTCAGATTGATGGCTATTAATTCTCTTGAGAATTTCTTTTTAGCTTTCAGTAAACAAACATCTGTTTTGTGTGTCTGTGTCCAACACATTGTTCAATAAAGTTATTAGTGGGTTCGGTAGCTGATTCCATCTGTTGACTGTCAGCTGATGCAATAGGAGGCAACTGCTGAGAATTAGCTCTCCTACTGTCTGTGAAATCTGGGCTCTATCCAGCTCTCCCTTTCTCTGTCCCTGCATTGCACACACACACACACACACACAAGCAAATGCACACCGATGCTATCTTTGTGGGGACATTGCCTAATGCATTCCCAACTCTTGCTTAATTCTAACTCTAACATTAAAACCAAGTCTATAAAACCTCCAATCAGGCCGTCAAAGGGGTGTGACAAAGTAAGAAAGGGTGTGTTTCCTTTCTTTTCATACCTTGTTAAAAAGTGGTTAAACTTTGCACTTAATGAAGAGCTATCAACCTATCGGAATAGCTGCTTGTGTGTAGATCTTCCCTTTGTCCCTCCTGCCTACTAATTTATCTTCTACGTGGATGGCACCAACAGTCTTGGGTAGACCATGGCTCAAAAGTGGCACATGATGAGGGCAAGCTGGGTCAAAATAAGACAAGCGGGCATGCACGCACACATGCACGTACAAAAGAGGACAGCAGACGGGACAAGGGTGGTGCATCTGCTCTTTAATTAAAATAAGAGGGGGGCCTGCAGACAAGGCCTTAATCAAAATGTGCACTTGCTCACATACACCTACACACACACATACGCAAAGAGTGACCTCTGTTGTTGATCCACGAGACATAAAATTGTGAGCCACTGCAAAATAGAGAATAGGATAGGTGGGAGAGAAGACAGAAACACTTAAAGAAGGGCAACATAAATAAGTAGGTGAAGTATCATTAAAGCTAGAGTGTTTCTTTAACATTAAAATTAGAATTGAAGGTATAAGGATGGCTTCAGATCTTAAATGTACTGTCATGTTGTATATAGTCAGGTCCATAAGTATTTGAACAAAGACATATTTTGTTTTGTTTTCTTTTGTTTTGCAAGATTAGCTCTCTACACTTGATTGATTTATTTTACATCAAACAATCAAGATGTAATTAAAGATCAGAGACTTTCACCTCAGGTCAGTGAATTGGCCATCACAGAATATCCCATTTCACTGCCTTGAAAAACTCTGCATGCTTTTTTGGCAGTGAGCTTTTGGGTCATTTTCCGTTAGCACTGTGAACCCTCATCGGGTCATTTTTGCAGCATTTCTCTAAATCTGAGCAGAGAGAACAGCCCTGCACACTTCAAAATGAATCCCTTCTATCAGCAGTCACATCATCAGTAAACACAAGTGACCCGTGTCCACTGGGAGCCATACATGTCCGTGCCACATTTCTCCTGCCATCACTCTAGTACAAGTTAAAATTGGAAATTAACACACAATGCAGGCAAAAAGCAACAGAGAAAAGAAAGAGAGCTATTTTCACTCAGAGATGGAGAAAGATAAGAAAGACAGGACAGGAAGAAGAGAGGTTAGATTTGAAGGTCAGGACTGCTCAGTGGGATTTGATAAACTGCAAATTTGAAGCTTACATGCAAGTTTAAATCAGGTATTGGGTCTGAACACGTGACATTATGTTTTTTATATTGTGAAACATGGTGCAAAGCAAACCGAGGTAGACTGTGTTATTTAAAGGTTGCATGAAAATCGTCTGCAGGTTAAAGCAGGATAAACAGGTTAGTTTGCTCTACTGTGATGGATACAAAGTAAATAACAGAGTGTGACTGGTGCACAGTGGCCATATGAAGTTAATATAAACAGTCAAATAAGGTCAAACCTAAACAGTGTGCTGTTAGTGTAGAGGATGAAATCAGCCAGGACAACTCATTAAACATCTGCTGACATCTGGCTGATTTCAGTTGTGCACATCCACAAAGAGCAGCAGGTCGGCTGATCACAGCCTGTACACTAAGAAAATCTACTGGAGCTCCTTGTAAAAATCTACTGATATTATTTTATCATTATGTTAATATAGCACAAGGTTCAGTTAGATTTGCACAAAAATAGAAAGATCCCCCAAAGAGCTACTTTTTACTTTCTTACTTTGAGTATGGGCTGATTGAACAGTCTGGGAAACAGGTAAGCAGGCAGCTTCAGTGGTGTCTGTTTGGTGATTATGTCAAACACCAAAAAGCAATGAAATGACGTTAAAAATTCTTGAGGCCAGCAGGAAAAGAGTCTGTACAGTATTATTGTTGCTCATCATGGAAGGCTAAAGGGTTTAGATGGCGTCTAGAAACTAGACCCCTAGAGAGACTCCTGGAAACTCCCCTTATTATCCACACACTGAGCTCAGTTGGATCTTCTAGGAATGGTGATACGGTTTTCAGCAGAACTGGTTGGTCAGTAAGCAGCTGTTTCATGAACGCTAGACTGTTATCTCAAATAGCCTTCTCCGGAGCAGATTAGGTTTCGGGTGTAGGTTACAGGGTTTTAATAGTTTTGCAATTTTCATTAGTTTTTATTTTTATTTCGTTTTGACTTCAGATTTTCAATTTTATATTAGTTTTAATTAGTTTTTACCAATTGTTTGCTAGTTTAGTTTAGTTTTTATTTTTTTGAAAATCCTTAGTTTCAGTTTAGTTTTGATTAGTTTCAGTTATAGTTTTAGTTGTGTTTGCAATAAAGTGTAACAAAATCCCAGTTTCATCATATCAGTCATTCTCTTCTGCTTATCCTTGGGTATGTTGCTATTCCAGCTACCATACCCTGCACAGGTCGCCTGTCTGTCGCAGGGCTAACACGCAGAGAAAGACAACTCACATTCCCACCTATAGGGAACCTAT
>VUQP01023024.1:0-11494 GCA_015108555.1 Coptodon rendalli
CAGCCGAGTGTGAAGCAGCGGGAATGAGGATCAGCACCTCCAAATCTGAGGCCATGGTTCTCAGCCAGAAAAGGGTGGAGTGCCCACTCCGGGTCGGGGACGAGTTCCAGCATCAAGTGGAGGAGTTTAAGTATCTTGGGGTCTTGTTTGCGAGTGATGGGAGAAGGGACCGGAGATCGACAAACGGATTGAGGCTGCGGCCGCAGTGATGCGGACACTGCACCGGTCCGTCATGGTGAAGAGAGAGCTGAGTGTAAAAGCGAAGCTCTCAATTTACCGATCGATCTACGTCCCTACCCTCACCTATGGCCACGAGCTGTGGGTAGTGACCGAAAGAACTAGATCGCGGAAACAAGCGGCGGAAATGAGCTTCCTCCGAAGGGTAGCTGGCCTCTCCCTCAGAGATAGGATGAGAAGTTTAGCCATCCGGGAGGGGCTCAGAGTGCTCCTCCACATCGAAAGGAGCCAGCTGAGGTGGTTCGGGCATCTGACAAGGATGCCCCCTGGGCGCCTCCTGGGTGAGGTGTTCCGGGCATGTCCCACCGGGAGGAGGCCCTGGGGCAGACCCAGGACACGCTGGAGAGATTATATCTCTCGGCTGGCCTGGGAACGCCTTGGTGTTCCCCCGGATAAGCTGGAGGAGTTGGCTGGAGAGAGGGAGGTCTGGGCTTCTCTGCTTAGGCTGCTGCCCCCGCGACCCGGCCCCGGATAAAGCGGAAGAAGATGGATGGATGGATATTTATTTGATAGTTGGATTCTTTATCAATCATGAAGGATAAAGTAAAACTAACACAAAACACAAATTAAACCATCTTTTAAAGTAAATCAGGAAATAAAGAAGAGAATATGGCACTCATACACAAAGACAAATGCTAAACAAGCTAAAAGGGAGCACAGCAGGACAAAGCCACCTGAGACAGATGACGGAACAGGTAGGGCAACACTTATCAAACTATACAAACAAGAAATAAACTCAAAATAAAAACTAACACAAAATCATAAATGAATAAATAATACTACAAAACTTAAATTCAACATTACTGGAATGATAAAGACATCAAAACAGGAATCAAAAGCACAGCAGACAGCATCAAAATCTTAAAGCAAGAGAACAGCAGAATAAATAAAACTGAACTAAAAACTCAATAATAAGAATGAATCCAACACTGAAACATACAACACAAAATGTACAATATTAACATAACCTATCTATACAGACTGGTCTGATTCTACTTGTAGAGGAAGAAGATACTACAGCATTATCATAGCAATGACCAAGTGTTTTTTTAGATTAAAACACTAGAGTTGAAAAATTAGGATGAAATACATTCACACACCAAAGCCAAGTTTTTCATGTAAATATAAGATCAATTGATGTTTATATCATCCATAAATCTGTGTCTCCTGATCATCTGGACAGAGGTGCCACAGCTGCTTAGCCAAAATAATAATGTTAACCTGTTTTCTTTCCACATTCTGCCTGAAGAGCAGAGTTGTTCATCTCTTTTTGTCCACTGCTGATGTCTTTATCTGTGTTTACAAGTGTGCTCCAAAGCTAAATTTTTCATTCTCTGTATTGGTCTCTAACACACTTGTTCCCTTTTCCTCTTTTGTCACCTCTTGCTTATCTTGATTTCTGAGCAAAGAAGCAGACAGGTGTTCCTGGCTCGTGTTGCTTTCCAGCACCGAGAGTGGTAAGATAACACCTTCAGCCCAACTTTCATCCATTTACCCTAAACAACTGTGGTATAGAATGTGTGTGTGCGTGTGTGTGTGTGTGTGTGTGTGTGTGTGTGTGTGTGTGTGTGTGTGTGTGTATGCGTCGGTCTGTGTAAGTGCATTTTGTTCTTACGTTTGGGGGGGCTGGGGGTTAGATTTCATCCTGATAGCAAGGCCAGCCGTGGAGGAGGGCCAAACATATGTTCTGAGGGCCAGGAACAAAAGCACTGACACGTTAGCCTTTTCACGGAGATGACCTTTCCGCCGCTCCGTATCCCAGCCTCAGTGCCTGCCGTTGTCCTTTTGTCTGCCAGCCTGCCCCAGGCCCAGCTCAAGCCGAGCGCTAGAATTTCTCCCCATCTCCCCAAATCTCCCTTGACTAAATGTCAGGATTACATATTTCTCTGCTCACACTGAGGGCTTTAATTAGCACTACTGTGTGCATACAGTAAATGTGTGACAAACATGCAAAAGTCTGTGTCAGTTTATTGTATGGATCTGCGTTTCATATAAACCTCTGTAACCATGAGAGCCTACCAGATTTCTCCCTAACCTCTTTCACTTTATGGGTGAGGGTAGGATTTAGGGATGAAAAGAGGGGGGAAGAGAAGAGGTGAGAAAAAGATGGAGAATGACACTTAACAGTGGTAGCAGATCTGCTAATGTGCTAGGAAAGTAATGCACACACACACACACACACACACACACAGAAACACACAGACACACACATAAAACACAGGGTCACACAGAAACCTAAGGCAGCCAGAAGGACACTCACAGAGATGTCATAATTAATTCTATTGTTACAGCCTTTTTCTTTGGTTTAAGTGTCAATTAAGCCAAGGTGACTAAGAGTATGAAGGTTAACCTCAGTCTTTTGAGCTGCTGCTACTGCTAGGAGAACCAATCAGCACAAAAGGACTAATAATTTGTGTAATAAACAGACAGGCTTTATTAACTGTGCTTTCTAACAGCTGAATGTCCTAAACCAAAGGACCATCATGAAAAAACTGCTGTAGCTGAAAAGGTCTCAGTGTTCAGCTGGCTGTGAGGTAATATTAACAAGTCCTTCCTTTTCTGTAGGTCCTAGTGATTGTTACATATTGGTGCTTCATTGTGTACATGCAAACACAACGGATACTGAGAAGCATCAGAGTATATTTTGCACTTACATGAACGTGGAGTTTCAGTTATTTTCAGCTCGAAAGGCTATTTTGTATCTAAGCCTGATGTTAATTAGGGAACAATGATTTAATAATTCACGCTCATCTGCCCTGCCCGCTGACACTGTTCTCAGCAGCCCTGCCTCACTATCTCAGCTTCACAGCACAATAACAGATCAACAACAACAGCAAGAACCGAAAAAGTCACACAACACTGGCAATACGTAACACCGCCGAGGCAAAGAACTGCCATTGTTTCGGGGTGCCTATAAATATCTAAAGGTTATGCTAATAGATATGAGACACAGCAGGGTGATTAGTGTGTGATGTATGGGAGCGCGCGCGAGAGAGAAACTGTGTAAAGGCACGTCACATCACACTGTCAAGACAGGCCCTTTCCCCCATGCACTTTGAGAGGCTGGCAGTTACCCAGTCCTCCATGAGCACACGCCGTGGACTGGTTCTGAACTGGTTTCCTCACTTGAGGCTAGCCTGGGACCAAACCCTGCGTCACCTCTAATTAGGGGAGGCGCCCAGGCACAGACATAACGAGCTGATGAATAATTAGAATTGGAGGAAATTGTGCAGCCAGGGTGGCAAATCTGGAGGGACAAGTGCTGAAAACAAGGCAAGCAGCATTAAGTCCACAGTCAGTCAAATCTGTGAACTTGGCCAGCGGCATTAACACTAGGCCTGTGTGAAGAGGAATAAAGCTCCACCACTGGTGGCAAGCCAAGGCCATAGTCAGACCCCCAGGGTCGATTAAAGGAAACAAATAAGATGTGGGTGATAAATGAATCCATAAATTGTCAACGATGAATATTAATTTCTTGGTACTTTGGCGCTGTGGGAATGCTAAACCATGTGCAAAAGGATGAAGCATGTTGATACTGTGATACTGTGTCAACATTTTTGATGCAGCACGTCAGAATCCTGATAAATGATTGACAGTCATGTTTGGCTGCAAGTATTGTTCTCACTTCCAACATCCATGTTGAGGCGAGATTAGCCTAGCATCTCTTTATTTGTCTGAGAAACCAAAAATGTGGGCTGTCCTGGTTTAAGCTGCCACACTTATTACCATGTAGTACAGACTATGTTAAAGATAATGAATATGCTAACGTTAGCCTCACTTTATTTTTCCAGGTGTGAATTTCCAAAAGCAGAACCCTATATCATTAAGGTAGTGTTGGCAAAGTGAAGCGACAGTAATAATGATTGGGTGTTAGCAGGCTAACATCTAACTGACACAGTCTGGGTCAGTCGTTTTCGCTCACAAACATACCCCTCATTATTATGCACGGGGTCAATGCTGGCGTGAGAGGGGGTGAACAGTCCTCCCGAGGGTCTTGATTGGGTTAGTAGCAGGGGAGTGACGAGGACATCCATGGGGGAGAATGTAAGGATTGTGCCCCTGTGACAATCCCTGACAGCCAACATTGTTGCACAGCGTTAATTAGTGCTGGCCTTCCCCAGTCACCAAGGTTGTTCGCATCCTTGGGTCATTTAACACGCTGCCTGCTTTCTGCTTGCTCTTTTCTCTGCCAGCTGTGCCACTTTGTCTGGCAGAGTGGAATTATGCCTGGTGACGCGGGGCATTAAACGTGTGACTTTCATGCTTTCACCTAATGTTTGGTGGCCTCTTTATTCTGTCATGAGATCCAAATATGTGAGCAAATGACATAAAAGAATTCCTCAAAGAGTGATGACTTTTGTTTCATGACTCTTTGTTGTAATAATAACCAAGGATTTCTTTCATTGGGGTTTTTGCCCTTGACAACACCTCTTTCATATTGGCTATATAAGGGTTATAAAGCGGCTGGCAAGGCAATCTCTTGTAATAAAATATAACACTAGCAATACTTTCTATGATATTACAGCACTGGATCTGTGTCCAATATTCTGTCATAATGAGACCATTCTTTGAAATGTTCAAAATACTTAAAATGATCAGTAGAACTGGAGCTGATAAGCCAGCGTGCAAGGTCAAGGAAGGGACAACGATTCACTTGTAAACCCAGCATCTTCATTTTTCAAACTAATCACATTGTTTTTCTGTTCCTTTGTGTTCTGCCCCTCACTAAATTGATTCTTTTCCCTCAATTTCCCCAAGTATTCACATAAGGCTAACATGTTTTTTGTCTATTATAGTCTTATTACACAATTGCTGATAAAAACACGTGGTTAAAATAACAAGCAGTCTTTGTGCAATGTGAAGCAGAAAACAGGACCAAATCATGCAATGATAAACACGACTTTTCCCCCTTTCCCAATCTTCCAACTCATTTGAACTTAATGCTGCATTCATCATTTTGATAAGCATCAGCATGAAGCCAATATGGTAGTTGAGGAAGGCAGATAGGAGAGCGAGGCCAAAGCTCGTTAGGGCCACCTATTATAACATTTAGGAGTGTTCTTAATAGAAACATGCCTCAGAGCTGATGGCTTTTAAAAGGAGAGGAGTTTTTGGGTTTCCGTGCGGCACGTCATATCATTATAAAAGGAAAGGAGGAGTGCGGAGTGTCTCACATCCCTGCTTTCCGTCCCTTTTCCACATACATTAGTGTCCTCATGTCACATTTCATGTGTAGCGGAAGGGAAAACGCGTTGGTTCCCCAGCCGAATGTGGGCTAAGGGGAAAAAGCTAAGCCTTGGGCAATCAGAGTAGGAGAGAGTTGTGGCATTAATGGTGATGAGTAGTGATCACAGACTCTGGTCATTAGACTAATAAGACTGTATTTAAATTAGCCAGGGTTGTTTTTCCTTTCTCTTTATCCTCTTCCCCCTCCTCCAGCTCCTCCTGTTATTTTCATGGTTATCCATTGGAAAGCACATCCACATATTTCGATTAGTCCCTCTCTGTTCATTTCCTAAACAGAAGAAGTAATCGAATTAGATAGTCCTTCTTAATTAATGATTATTTTTCCTCCGTCAGGCGGAAAAAAATCAGGTTTTTTTTTTGTTGGCTGAATAAATAACGGCTTAACTTTTTCTTAAAAACAATTTATCTGGTGATGATTTTATTTTATTGAATGTGGTCTGAGACTTAAAATAAAGATTTTTTTAAAATCACAAAAACAGGATGAGAAAAGTTTTCTAAATTCAATACTTTAATTACCAAGTTAGACGATTTTCTATGATTATTTCTTTGTTAGTGATTTAAATTACTCGGTTTCAATCATCCTGTAAAGTAAAAACAACCAGCTTACATATTCTGACATGTAAGCACTGATCTCACCCAATCATCTGCTACTTATCACTATAACAGAATTACACCAAGTTTACTTCCTATTTTCAAACAATGGGCCTTGCTGAGGTAACATTATGGAGAAACGTTTGATGTCTTTGTATTTATCTACCCACTATAGCACTCTTAGATTTATTTAAGTATTACACTTTTAGTATTTACACAAATTTATACTCATAAATATTAACAGTTTAATATACGATAAACTTTTATATGCCTTTTTGCTTAGGTAATTTCCAAAGACAATGCTTCAGAAATTTTCTTTACCTGCGGTAACACAAGTCATGTATGGCATTATAAACCATAATAGAAAGTGATGGGCTCACAGAAAAGATAAAGATAACATAAAGGTCTCTGTGGTCTGCCTTTATTTAAGCCATGCTCCGCCTATGTGTACAATGATCACGGCCGACAGTACCGCAGTCTACAGTGTGTTCAACAGGGTGCCTCCAGTGATAGTGTGCTACAAAAGTGGGATAATTTTGCTCAATTTCAGCCCAAAACTCCCTCTTTTTAGACTTCAACCTGCTTCAAAGATGCAGTGCCATTTGGACAAAGACACAAGCTTCACCTCAGACTCATTTGCTCTTCTCCCTCAAGCCTGATACTTGAGGCGCTGGTGTGATTTTGCAGGCTGACAGTGACCCTGGGAGGCATGGGGTAGGACCTCTACAGTCCTCCCTCTCTAGAAATGTCCAGGGGGTGTGTGTGTGTGTGTGTGTGTGTGTGTGTGTGTGTGTGTGTGTGTGTGTGTGTGTGTGTGTGTGTGTGTGTGTGTGTGTGTGTGTGTGTGTGTGTGTGTGTGTGTGTGTGTGTGTGTGTGTGATCGTAGGAGTGGAGTCAGGTGCACAGGAAGTCAGGCCAGCTGCTCTTCACCACCCTCTGCCATAAATGCTTGGTTCCAACTGCATCACGCCTCCAGATCGTGGACTCTGTTCTTACAGTCACGTATTCAGCTGTTTCACTAAGTTTAAGAGCTCACTTTTCATACGTGCCACTAATTGGCTCTTCAGCTCTGCCTGACTCCAGCCTCTGTCTCCTCTCTCATCTCTGGACTCCTCTCCTCCGGCTTCCCTCTACTGGAACCTTGCCAACCTTTTTCCTGCTCTTACTCCAGACCTCAGACTTGTCTCCCCTCATCTCCGACTCAGCTACCTCCCAGCCAGCCATCCAACTTAGTATTCCCCTACAAATTCTCCAGATTTGTAAATAAACCTTTGACCTTTTCATTCAGTCTTGTGAAAGCCCAGGCACAGCACAGACTCCAAACTTACATTTGCACATAGTTTTAACAATATCCCCCTCCATATTTATATCAAAGGATGTTTGCTAGATTCATAGTTTTAAATTCATGCAGCATGAAATACATATGGAAATCAATTCTTTACTAGTTCTTTTCCATATTACTAGAAAAGCAGTACACACATTTGTTAATGTTATGCTAGACTTTTATAATTTGTCTGTATCACGAAGCCTCCAGCTGAATCTCTAACATAATGATTCAATATGCTGCAGGAAGAGTTGTGACAGGAAGCATAAATACAAATCATATTTCTTGTGTATTACCTTCTCTTCAATTCATACAAATACACGACACAAAATTGTGCTCTCACACAGAATCCTGAATGATCCGTCCTCATCATATCTAAAAGCATTTCACTCCCACAGTGAAGGTTCCTTGTGGTTCCTAGTTTCAGAAAGCAGAGTGGGAGGCTGTCTCCTGTGGAACCAGCCCACAGTCTGAGTTCAGGAGCCAAACACACGATCTACTTTAATATTAGCTTTAAAATGTTCCATTTTAGTACATCTTGTTAGGGCTTGAAAAATCATTGGCCTTAGTGCTTTGCACTACTTCCTGTTGGTGCATTTTCCATTGCCTTTGCCTTTCTTTTGTTCTGTATATATTCCTCTTGATTGTATGCATTTCTCCTGTTTGTTATTTATTCCTGCTGTCTCACTAGTTATATGTTATTCATGCACAGTTGGTGTGGAGCACCCATCGTTTTGTTGTACATGTACAATGACAATGAAGGGCTATTCTATTCTGTTTTATTCTATCTGCTCTTTTTTGCACAGAGGATGGACACAGCTCGAGATCTACAAAATGACCTCCATCAGGACACTGGTGTTAATGTCTCTGACCAAACAATGAAAAACGGACTACATGAGGAGCACTGAGGGCCCAGTATTTTATAGTGGACGCTATGTTTGGTGCCATATGTTTGGCATTGGACCTGCCAATTCTGCTATTCTATGGCAAATGCCAGTGTCCTGTGCTTCTCACAGATGAAAGCAGGTTCACCCTGAGCACACCTGCCCAATCTTTCCCATTTTGGAGTCAAGATGGCGCCTGTGCGTTTGGCAAGCCGTCTATCGCTCTTTTTTATTTGCTTTATTTTATTGTTCTTAGCTAACTTTGTGCAACGTGTGTCAGCTCAACATTGTCTTATGATCGCCAGACATTATTGGAATTAGGTTTATCCGTACAGATCTTAGATCAGCCTGGAAACAACAACCAAGGCTTTCTGCCTCCCTATCTGGAATTAACACCACCGCACTGGTGCTCCTTACCACTGCCACCAGATTCCCAGAAGAGACGCAGGAGACAGGGTAACCGTAGTGGCCGCCTCGTCAAGCTGAGGATTTGGATTTCCCATTTTCCACATGAGCTCCGCTCCATTCGTCAATCTTGTCTGCGACTCTTGGTGCCAATGCGTGCCTTGGACCCGGTGGACCCCTGGCTGGTTCCTGTTGTTGGAACTTTCGAGAGGAGTCCTGCAAAATCTCCTTCTTTTCGGCATCTGCGTTGGCGCGGAGTGGACCAGACTAACCTTCGACCTTTGGATCTGGATGCTATTGCTTCGGAAGTTTCCGACCCAGTTCCCCTCTGGTTATGTTTAATTAATGCCAGATCTGTGGCAAATAAGACCTTTATTTTGACAGAATTTTTCTCTTCCCATGTGCTGGATTTTCTTTTTCTTTTTCTGACCAAGTTCAGCCTGGTTCCGGTCAGTTAAGTACCTTCACTGAGCTGTTGCCGGCTGGCTGTGCCTTTTTTAATGTTTCGAGAGTCTCTGGTCGTGGAGGAGGACTAGCTGTTGTTTTTAAGACACATTTTGACCTTAAGCAGCTATCCCCATTGACTCCCCACACCAGCTTTGAACTGTTTGTGTGAGCTGGGCCACTCGCGCTCGTTGCTGTGTGCGATTGTTTATTGCCCCCTAAATATAATAAGGAGTTATTAGCTGAGTTTTCAGAGTTTCTTGCCGACTGTGCTTCACACTATGATCAGAGCCTTCTGCTTGGTGATTTTAATATAAATATTTGCTGCCCTGAGAAGCCCTTGGCCAAGGACTTTCTGGATTTAGTGAACTCTTTTAATTTTGTTCAATCTGTCAAAGGTGCCACTCAAAAATGTGGTCACACATTGGACTTTTATCGTATGGTCTATTTGTAATGTACATGTTGAGGATCCTGTATTCTCTGACCATATGCCTATTTTATGTGATATTCTTCCTCTTAACTCTATTGTTAAACAGGCTGCTCCTGTTCCTGAGCGATTAGAAAAGAATGTGTAGATGTGAAAGACGGTGGAAAAAAGACAGGCTGTATGTCTCATTGGAAGCCCTCAAAGCTAGCTGGTTATCAGGTTATCAGAGAGCAGTGAAGGTCGCCAAACACTCCTACTTCTCTCAACTTATTACCGCCAGCTCACATAGCCCTCGTGTTCTGTATAACACTATAAATTCTGTACTTAATATTGAGGCCTATGCTTCCTTGTTGTCATCTAAGGCTTTGTGCAATAAGTTTATTAATTTCTTTGTGGACAAGGTTGCTAACCTGAGACCTCCAACTCTTGCTATTGCCGACCCTTCTAAGCATGTTTCCTGCTCATGTTAACTTTCCGCCTCTAAGTTTCCTTTTCTAAGTAAGATCTTGGAAAGGATTGTTTATACTCAGCTGATGGACTACTTGAACAACTTCCAATTGTCTGAAATTTTTCAATCAGGTTTTAAGCCATTTCCCAACATGGAGACAGCCCTTGTAAGAGTAATGAATGGTGTTTTGGTAGCTACTGATCGTGGTAAATATGCAGTGCTGGTCTTATTGGACATGACCGCTGCCTTCGACACAGTGGATCATGATCTATTGATCTCCCACCTTCACCATTGTGTGGGAATTTCTGACTTGGCACTGTTGGGGTTTAAATCATACCTGTCTGACATGAGTTTTAGCGTTATGTTGGGGTCAGTTTCATCTTCTGTGGCCCCTCTGCATTGGGGTGTGCCACAGGGATCTATTCTTGGGCCACTTTTTCGCTATATCTTCTCCCTCTTGGCGTGATTATCCGAAGACACAAAGTGTCATTTAATTTATATGCTGATGACTGCCAGCTTTACGTACCTTTTAGTCATGCAGATACCTTCCCAATTCAACCTCTCCTTAACTGTCTTAGTGATGTTAAGTCATGGATGGCTAAAATATTTTTTAAATTTTAACGATTGTAAAACAGAAGCCATTTTATTTGGCCCAAATTGATTTTCCGACCCTCCAGATGTTGATTTCGCTGTTTCCAATAAACTGGACTGGGCTAAAAACACCACAGCACTTTACAGGAAGGGCCAGAGTCGCCTCTATTTTTTGACTGAGGTCCTTCAACATCTGCCGGACAATGCTGAGGATTTTCTACGAGTCTGTTGTGGCCAGTGCGATCCTCTACGCCGCTGCACGCTGGGGGAGCAGGCTGAGGGTCGCTGATGCTAACAGACTCAATAAACTGATCCGTAAGCAGTGTTGGGAAGGTTACTATTAAAATATATTCCACTACAGATTACAGATTACATGCCCCAAAATGTATTTTGTAACATATTCTGTTACGTTACTCAATGAGAGTAACGTATTCTGAATACTTTGGATCACTTAATATATTATCATGCTTTTTACAGCTACATGAATGTGCTATTGCTGTGTGATTTATTACTATCACTGAAGGTTACTCTCCATACCAATACCAACTAGATGTTTAAATCTTAATATAAATGAGTAACAGTAGGTGGACATTAGGTAAGGCTGCACTTTTTGCAGCGATCTCGTATAGAAAACTATTCGGCGCGTATATAAAACAGGTCCGTGGCTCCGAACCGTAGTAAAGGGACCTCTGGCTAATACGTCGGGTTCGTGTCGGGCTCGTAGCTGAAACTAGCTTTACTTTGTTGTCTGGGTCAACTTTGCTAGCGAGAGACAGAGAGAGGCGTTGAAAGGCTGCTCCAACAGAACTTATTGTTTCGCAGGAAAACAGGAACACAGTGTACAGTTGAGTCTTAATAGCTTACTTACAACTGGGCTCGTCAGGCACTCTTCTTGG
>VUQP01023025.1:12358-33800 GCA_015108555.1 Coptodon rendalli
TGGTCCTTTTTGTAGTGAAAGTTATTCTGAGCAGCTTCATAAACAAACTTTGACAAGAATCTCAGATATTCAGTAGTAGAAGTTATCTATCCTCCTTTATGTTTGTAAAATGCATTGTGTATTCAGCCCAAGGTGAGGTTTTAATCAAAGCCGTTTCACTGAGGTGTAATCCATCTTAAAGTTTCCACAATATTAAAATGCACACATACTGTGAAACAAATATATAGTACCATATGTAGTCTGTAACTGCTCTTGCTGCTGTGTTCTTCACTGCTCTCTTCTTCACGAGTTAACCATCCATTTAACTAATGTTGTGTCCCACAGATGTAGTTAGACAGTCTACCCTTTGCAACAGTGTGTTAGCTTACCTTCATATATATAGTGCTTAAAAATCTATTAGAGAAGCTGTCATAAAAACAAAAAATTCATTAATCTGTAAAAAACTTGTTTAAAATTAAAATGTACTGAATTCACTGAACTGCACTGACATTTTTATACCCACTCTGCACAGGCTTTTCAGAGAATTCAGAAATTAATCAAGCATCACATCACATCAACCACTAAAACATTTAGACACTAAACATTTTTCTTTTCCAACATGCTACATGCAAGCATGTTAATAGATGTAATTTGGCATTTTAATTGAAAATGAAAGTGTTTTTTAATATTTCTCTCCTGCTTTTTATGTAAAACTGTAGACTTTGTAATTAATTGATAACTACATAATTTATATTTTAGCACTTAAAATATCATTTTAATCCAATAGTGTGCGCATAGTGATGGATTAACCATTTCAGAAACAAACAAACAAAATTTAGGGGAGCTTTGGCATAAACCTAATATTGGGTCGCTGTCTAATAAATTTGTTAAGCACTATGAATGGCCTGTATAAATATGAATTTGCATCTTTGAGATGCGTTAAATGGTCAATGGTAACTTTATTGTCCCTAACGGGAAATTGATTTGCAGTATGTCCATACAAACAAACAAACAGACAACCAACACATCACATACACACACCAAAATAATATAATATAAAGGAATAAAAGAATGAAATAAAATAAGTTAAAACACTGACACTGACAGAGAGAGACAACCTGCTGGTCGCCGCAAGAGCAGCGCCCGTCATTTAACCTCTAAATGTACTTTAACTACTGTAAAATCCTGCCAGTACCCGATTTATCATCCTCTATATTACAGATCACGGTTATCCATATTTTTATTTATATATACTGCAGCACTATAAATGAACTAATACAACAGAAATTAATGTGTTTGTTAGTGTTAGGATTATTTTATTAGCAATGTTGTTTTCAAATGACATAATATTTTGATGTTTAAGTGACACAGTACACTAGTTTTCTTGTGAATGCCACTGCGAGGGATTATACCTGCACTCCAAGACTGCCTGAACAACAAGAAGAAACACTGATCCCAAAAAGTATCCTGGATTTTTCATAGACTTCTCAGTGGGTATCTATGTTGTCATTGCCAGGTGACTAATGACCCTCCTAAAGGCCTGCAAGCCAACATAAAATGAGGCTTCACAGAGATCACCAGCAGTTGCTTTGAAGGCCTCATTTCACTTCACACATAAAGAACCTGGTCATTAGTGCTTTGTTTTCTTGAGTGTTTTACTTTTATATGTGGTTGCATTGTTGTCTGATCCTTGTGTGTCTTATGTTGGAAAAAGAAACATCTGCTATGAGTTCACTGGCAATGACAGAGAATGTGCTCTGCTCAACCTGCTCTGATCTGTATCACTGGTAGGTAGCAAATATTCACAGAAAAGTTGGCTTATATAATAATTATATAAGTTTAATGTTCAAGCTAATAAATTAGGGGTTGTGTGCACAGCAGGGTTTCTAAAGTATGCTGTCATGTGTGATCATTCCCAGATGTAATGCATGTCTTATTTGTAGTTTTGTATTTGTATTTTTTAAATCTTGAATTGTATTATTATTATTATTTTACATTAATAGAAAACCTTTTTAAATTTTCAACCATGGTTGCATATTGAGGCTACATCCCAAAAATATGTACAAAGTCCTATGTGGGAAGAATGATATAAAACTTTAGATCATTCAGCTTTAAACAAAAGGAAACAGGCTCCTTTTCATCACTATATTTGCTTCCATCATTGCTGTGTTGTGTGGAACAGACACTACACTGTTGTTTTGTAAATACCACAGATTATGAGCATCACGATACAAAGTGTTTGCTGATTTCACAAAGCAGAACAGTTCTGTAACACAATTTCACTCTGTTCTGCAGCTGTGGTCCCGTGTTTGTTCAGTTCTCACTCAGTGAACTTTTGCTGCTCTCTTCCTCTTGACTGTGTTTATAGAAATAAAATGAAAAAAAAAAACAACAACCCAAAACAGATGTCCCCATACATGCCAAAGCCTGCTTAAAGCTCTTTGCATGAGAGCACTCGAACGGGGCTTTGCTCTAAATTCTATATATTTATTTGTTTATTTTCGCTTTATATCATTTGTTCAGTTATGAATTTTCAAACTCATTGAAACTCATTAATTGTAGTTTTAATCTTCTAATATTGTCTGAAAACAGACAGAAATTAAGTTTCAGCTGAATTTAATCATATCATTTTCATATTGTTTGTCCTTAATGTTAACAGACACTTTCAAAGTTATTAGAAAAAAGAAGCTGGCATCCCTTTCATTAACAGTTCTAATCATATCTTTGATGTTCATTTGTTTCCCTAATCTGGTTTTCAATTACACCTCCAAATAATTATGTGGTTCAGTCTCAGTAGAGCGCACCACATCAAATTGATGTCTCTCATTGTTATTACATTCCTGTTGTATTGGTTTAATCTTTAATTCTAACAATCATTGCCAGAGCCATGCATCCTTTGAGGGGAAGAATTTAGGCTCAAACAAAGCATGGTGTATTGCCTTTCCTCCTTTTGAAGGAGCAGTGCAAAGGAAAAAAGACACTGCCAGCTTTAACATGCCTGCAGCTTGCTGCAGAGATTAGTCTGATCATTCATTCCATTTTTCACTGCCTTACATAACTGAGTGTTTTTACAAAAACCGTGGACTTTAAGTGTTTAAATCTTAAATATAATATAAAATAGTTTTCTTTTGTTCTTTTTTGTAATATGGCCAATTCTGTTTTGAGTATTCCATCTTCTTTTCTTTGTACACAGAGATTGAGTTGGTTTCTTGTCTCTTTCTTGTCACTGTTTCCAGATTTCAATCAGAATGAATCTTTTTTTCAATTCCGTTTAGTTCAGTTGCAGTTAAGTGTATGTAGTGCAATTAAAATTATTAAAAATGTTTTAGCATAAATAAACAATCAGATCATGGTTTGCAAGAGACATGGTAGAAGTAGAAGATTAATTACTTTACTTTTACTAATAAATGCAATTAGAATTGTGATTGGCGTACATGCAGCCATACAACTCTGAAGTTGGTAACACGTCTTAGACACACAAATATAATGGCACATAGTCCTTTTTTTAAAATGAATTTTACCCTCTATATATACATTCATTTTTGCATTTCTTTCTTTTACTGGTGCTTGAGGGTCCATGTGGCTGCTGAGGGTTGCTGGTGCTATGAAGAGCAAGAATTGTGTTCTGAAATGCCATGCACAGGAAGTGCTGATTGGTGATTGCTGACTCATCTTAAATTTTCTTTGACTTGTGAGATGCATTTTTTGTTTAGTCTTGTGTTTAGTTCTATAAATTTGAAGTAACTATGAGACTAACTGTTGTTTTAGTTTCTTCACTGTAAAATAGTTTGTTACTATTTGTATTCCTCTTCAACCTGGTCTGATCAGCCAGTATTCAAATCCCCTTAATTTCTTGTGTGTTAGATCAGATTTATTTTGTACAGCAGTTAGCTTCAAGTAATGTTAAGTTTTTATTTTGACTGTAGTTTAGTTCTGTTCATTTGACTTCTTTTAAGTGCCCAGTGTTAGTTCATTTTGTATATTTCTTTTGCATTTTTAGGGTAAATAAAACCCATCTTTTTCAAGATACCCATCATGTCCTCCTATCTAACACACTTGGTTCCTTACAAGAATTCTAAAGTACCTATTTAGGTTTACTTCTCTCCTGATTTCAGACATTCATTTGAATTTGAAGATATTGAAAGGCTTAGTTGGCAATATAGATCATCTTATAGAGCATCTTGTTGCTCAAAGGGACCAAAGACAGAAAATACATATGTAGCTTAGTAAAAAAAAAAAAAGAAGAAAAAAAAAGAGAAGAGGAAACTGTTATAAATACGCAGTTCATAAATAAATATAGCAAAGTAAAAAAGAGTTAAATGTATGCTTTGTTGTGTGATGCAATCCATGATTACAATGATAAGAATGTAAAGGTTATATGTATTTTATTATTTATTTTGTTTAAAAAAAACGTGTTACTTTGATAGCTCAGTTTTGTCCCAGTGGAAGTGAAGTGAACTAGACACAAGTGCAGACGTGTGGTGTCTCGGAGCAGGCAAAGTGAGACGACTAAAGGAGCTAACGTAGAAGCGAGAGGCATCCTGTGGTGATTTCAAGCTACAGTTTATGACTGCAAACGTTTTGGGTTGTCGGTTAGATAACCCAAGAGCTATTTGCCATTGCAAAGCAGCGAATGTCGACCTGAAGTTTGCTGCATGGAAGTTTACTGTTTGTTGATAAAGTGGTTGCTAACTGGCAGAACAACCAGACTGTGTGCAGCTAGTTGCCCTGTTTGGACATTTTGTTGGCCTGAAAGTGGACAGCAAACACGCAGTGCCCAGAGTGGCCCAGACACACCCCATATATCCTGCAGCTGTTCTTGAGAGCTTCTGTGCTGCTTCGGAGTTGAGGCCTGCTTGCAAGAGTCTTCTCTGCTGGACACGTGACTTTCCAAAGGTACTACCCTGTTTTATTTTGTTTACTCCAGATGGAGCGAAGCGACCATTAAGTTTGGGGTCACAACGATCCTCAGCTACGATTCAGTCCTGCAACTTTTACTTTCCCTTATGTTGTTTTAACGGCTTAAAGTAAGATAGTTATTGTTAATTGATGAAATTACTCTGAAATTTCAGTTGAACAACTAAACAACAGTGTACTTTAATTATTATTATTTTTTTTAAATTATAATCAGTAAACAGACACTTTTAAGTTTAAGTACAGTAGGTTCATTTTGTTTATGGTGAAAAATATTTGCATACTGCTATGAGATGTAAGTCATTCAAGCATAGGACCCTAGTGTATTATTAATTTGTATTTATTTTCTGGAGGTAATTTAAGTTACATAATCTTGAGTTTCAATACATACTGTAATAAGAGAAAAGACCCCAGGACCCCAACCTAAGTCATTATAAATATATGGTAGATGGGCCACACACACTTATGGAGTTATAGCATGGAAACAAAGCAAAATTACCAAGCATACACTGCAGGCAGACCAATATAACTTGCAAAGCATGCAAAAATTGAAAAACAAAAAGCTTTCTAAAGGTGATAAAATAAAGATGATTTGAAGAAAAAGAGTGATGTAATAAGTCCTTGAAGGAGGAAAAAAAAACTTACAAGTCAGAAGAGCTTTAATTGAATGACCTGCATCCAACTTCTTTCAAAAGTCTGGGTTTCATAAAAAAATGGATATTGCATATGTCTGAGTAAATATATCTATATTTGCTTGACATTTTTGTTTAATGTTTTATTCAAAATTTTTGTTTAATGCCACGAATAACCTTTTGAATAAGATTATGAGTGACTCGGGCTGACACTAGCAGGGGTTGTCATTAAAGCAACTATCATTTCCATCCATAAACACGGCAAGACCGTTGTACATTATGTGCCCTTTGTTCTCACCAGGTGACATCACATGTGGAGCGCAAGTGCCTGGAACCAACGTTACCTCAGGGCAATCCCCAAAGGCCTTTTATTTTTTTTAACCTCCAGAAACTCTCCTGCTTGGCTACACCTACTCCCCCTCAGGTATTATTCATTTTCCTTACCCCTCTTCCCCCCTCTTTCATATATATAGGCGTGCGTGTACACGTAGGGTTTCTATACAGGAACACTTAATACTTAATATACTATATCACTACATCTAAATATATCACTGTGCGTCCTGTCATTTTTATAGTTCATGATAGAATCATATGGGTAAATGTTTTACGTAGTCTGTTGTTTGTTTTGATATGGGGAATGTGTTGAACGTTTCACTTTACAAGGATTACACGAAATTATTTATGGTCCTTTTTATAATTTAATGTAGAGTGGCTCACCAAGTTTATGGATTGTTATAAACGCATTTTTATTCAGACAGTATGAGATTGCTACTGTAAAATATCAATACATCAGTGTGTGCATGTGTGTGTTTGCCTCTACAATCCCAAGAAACCATAACTCTCATTAGTACCATAGTGGATATTATTCCTCATTCTTCAGCATAAAATGGAACTAAAACTAACGAGGTTGCCGAACAGATGCTAGCCAAACTGCAGTACCCATTGACACTCACACAGATACACCTCCACACACATCTTAGTTATTGTTGACTTTGTATTGTGCTGAAGACAATATCAAAATGTTTTTTCCCATGTTTTCAATGCACCATGCTGCATTTTGTCTCTTTGTGCTCGACTCCCTGTTGGAGTGTCTGGACATGGATGAAGCCATTGAAACACTGTTTATCCGAGACAATAATGGCCACCTTAACTCCCACACAACTGCTTCGGGCCAGGAAGCACCCCAGTTCAAGAGTTCTCAGCATGAGAGTCAAATCCCATGTAAATACAGACATTTAATTGGTGCAGATCGCCTCAGGAGTTGTCTGAACAACCAGGTTCCCACCCACTGTGCAAACTCTGGCGCCACCCAAACTCCTGGTTTCTAGGGTTAGAGAAATGATCCCCAGAACTCCTTTTATCCACATTTGAAAGAGATACACATATTTACACCAAAACACACAAGTTTACAAGTTTAGAGAGTATTTTGTGAGATTGTATGAAGCCAACTGAAAAGTCTTCTGTGGGCTCTGGCTTCTCTTTGTCAGCGACTCACAGACGCTGATATGATAGAGAAAATCTTGGCTGTGCGTATTAGTCTGATTGTGTGTGCATGCATGCAAACATGCATTTGTGTATGTTTGATATGTGTATTATCTCATTAGGTTGAAAAATAGTAGTAACACATACCCTGAGGCACAGCCCATCTCTCTGTCTACTACTCCTCTCTCTTGCTCTCTTTCCATCTCCCTATACACCCTAATTCAGCATGTGGTTCATCTCCCCTGACTTAAGCTGCTCTTCCGTAAGACTGGTCTGAACATGTGTATTGCACATTCCCTAAAATTTACTTAAACACACACAAACGGACACACGAGACAAACAGAGAAAAGTTGCATTAGTTCATAAGGCAATGGGTAACCGCTGAGTTAGACAGCACATGTTGACTTCCTTAGAAGAGAAAATCTACTTAACTTTGCCAATGCAAATTGAGTCAGAGTCAGGATGCCTGTAATGCAACATACTGCATAAAAATATTACTTAAAGGTGCACACATTCATTTACATCACTCCTTGCAAGACTTAAAGATTCCTTCCTCAGGCCTTAAAATATTAATATTAAAACATTATTTTCTAGCTAATGACAACAGAGATACTGTAATGCAGAATAAAGATCCAGAATTAAAGGAAAATGCTAAAATATTAATTTTATAACTTCAGTTAGACTTCTCTGCAGAACTTGGTTAAAGTTTGTTGCTCCTTGTATTAGTTTAGCTTAACTTAGCTAGATAAAATGTCTGCAATTAATTTTCTTGTATGCCACATTTTTACACTAAAAACAGAATCATGTTTCAAATTGTGTCTGTGTTACACTGTAGTATGATTCCAATTAGAGTCATTGCAACCAAAATACCTACCAGCCTGCACAAGATTGCCAATTCTGGTTTGAGGATAAAAATGTTATATACCATTAGCCATAATGAGCCCTCAGTCAGCTTCCTTTCTTTCTTTCTTTCTTGTTTCTTTCTTGTTTCTTTCTTTCTTTTCTTTCTTTGTGTAAAAGAGATATAGGAGATGTGTGAACAGGGATGAGTAGACATGCACATATAGTAGGTGGTAATGTTTCACAAATACAAAAGGAGGAAAAAAAACAAGGTAGATGGTATGTGTTCAGACAGGAGGAGAAATGATGATCATCAAATGATGAAATGTTTCCGCCATGGCTCCCACACACATCAGCAGCCTATTTGTATCACTTAGGGCACAAAGCGCAAAAACAGAAAGTACGCCTCTTCAAACACATTAAGTTAACTCACTGCAGCACTGGGGCAGGGGCCAGACAGGCTGTGTCTGTCACACACACTGCCTCTCCACACCTTACTGATCTGATAACAGCAAGCAGAGACATTATATTTAACATAATATACTGCAACAAAACATCTGCAATAAAAAGCAGCAGTGCAAATGGTAACTGTCACCATTCACCCCTGACTGCCTTAAGGGGAAAATAGTGATTTAAACTTGAGAGAACTTTAACTGCCAGTTTATGAGATTCTGCCTGACTTCTCATGTGCTAATGCATTGTCTTTTTTTCTTCCTTCAGTGTTACTATTTACTGTTTTTATGCAGGTTTAGGAACTGTGGCAGAGAGCAGTACATATCGTGTACCTATAATTCTTGATGAGTTTTCTTGCTTTGCGGTGCCATTTAAATATACTTTGTCAGAACATATCTGATTAGAAGTGAAATATTTCCATTAATTAAAATCACTTTCTCATGGTTGTAATTGCAGAAACTCCTGAACAGAAGTTTAAGTTAAATGTTTATTTTTTCTTCATTTAGAAACCACAGTCTTTCAATTTAGTTTTAATCATGTGTAATTCCCTCCAACTAGGGCACGCACAATGACTTTGCACATGCATGGCTTTCTCATGTATCGCCAACAGCAACATCTGACCTCCTAACCTCCTTTAATAACCTCTTTTCTCCCAATCAGTTCTGTTATGAGCCAAGATTATGCACTAAGAATAACTGTGAATATGTACTGTAATTGTAGTGTTACTAGAGCATTTGTTAAGAATAGAATGGAAAAGGATTGAAGGAGTAAATGAGATTATATACCCCATTCACCCTGATATCAGATTAAGAGCATTTTATTTATATTTTTTATTTTTTACACACCTCACACATATACATGCATTTCGATACTTCTGGATTAAGTCGGAGAGAAGAGAAAGTGGTTGAAACATGAAATAGATGAACGTGGATGTAATTATTATTATTGCTATTTTTATTATTCCTGGGTCATAGACAAGGTGAAGTGTAGATTTTAACATAAAATCATCCATGGTTGATTGCCACATCTGTAAAGACAATGAGGACAGCTGGTAACACAAATGTTTGACAGCCAGTCGCATTGTCAGCAATGATGGACAGCACAGCCTGATGTCGGGTAAGCCTTATGTTCTCACTGGGTTCAATTTGTTTTAATACTGCTGAGAACTGCCATTCGAATGGAAAATGTGTGATTACAGAGATCAGATTAGACTTACTAGGTCATGCAGGTTATTCAAAAGCAAACTACTTCATGTAAGATCCACGACAGCAATGACTTTCAGATCATTGGCTAGAGGCTGCTTGTCCTTATATTCAGGATGCAGTAAGTACTTTTGACTTTTTGCATTCTAAATAATAGAGATGCAATAAGACATTATATTGTATTGCATTTTATTATTGTAAGAAACAATAGTTATTCAAAATACTCAGGTTAGCTTGTATTTATTTAGCTGCAAGTCGCAAAACATTTTATCTTAGAGCTGTTTAGGACCATATACATACACCTCACTGGAGATGTTAGGTGTGTGGTCTTTATATTGAACTACATTATTAAGCCCACAGAGGCGTGTTCCAGATTACCTGAGACCAACAGTGCCACCAAACAGAGAAAACATTACTCACCAAAACTGTGCAAGCATCCAGTACAACCAAAGTGGCCTGTTCCAGGACAATTTCAGGTAAAGGTTATGGCACTGTGTCTGTCACCTTGGTCTGCTGGCAAATGGAAGGTTGGGGTCCATGTGTTTGTGGTGTGATACAGTGGGGTGCAATTCCAGCCACCTACAGCTGTCTGTATGTGTGCAGTGAAGCCTGAGATTAGATTTGACCAATTTGAACATGTTATCACACTGCTGAGCAGCATTTGGTGTCTGTGTGTTTGTGTGTGTGTGTTTGTGTGTGTGCTAAGCTGCTGAAAGTCCTGACTAATATCATAGGCAGTAAGGAGATTGGTTACTGTCTGACTTTGTTTATTTCCTCCATTCCTTCCTCTTGGGAAATGAGGAAGGCTGCTGAAACATACTGTCTGATGAATGTTTGTTACATGTTCACATATCTGAGTTTAGTTTAACTTATCGGCTCAGGGTGCAGAGAAGGTTCTGGCTCAATTTTGTGTAGTAATCTGAAGCCTGAGCCTAGAAATACTATTCCTAAAACAGGGAATCTTTGAATTTTGCATCGCATCGAACATGTATTAGTTTTGAAATGTCAAAAAATGTCACTTCAGAAAATGTCAGAAAACTAAACAGCAGTGACTTTTGTAGGGTTACTGAAGTTGCACTAGCTGGTATATAATGATGTGCTATGTGATCGCTAATGACACAGCTAGCATAATGTAATGTTAGCATAACATGAACACCGTGAAGCTGGAGGATGAATGCTAACTTTTTTCGACTTGATGAAAGTTAACATGAGGGTTCCCAATGGTTAGGAACAAATGCAATCACATAGCAGGATGCTGTAAACGGACCAAACTTCAGTTAGGAGAACAACTGAGATAATCCATCCACAATACAAGGTTTGTCATTAATATACTGCAACAACATGGGAATAGAGCAGCTGCGAGAGAATTAATGAATTAATGGTACGGAAATGGAGGAAGCAAGAAGAATGAGTTGAGTAAAATTTGACTTATCTGACTGTTTTGTTTCCCTTAATGCATCTTATAATCTGCATTGTATGTATGAAAACAGACCCGTTAATCTATAGTGCGCCTTATAGTCTGGTGCGCCTTATGGTCCAAAAAATACGGTACCTTTAGATTTGTTCACAGCTTAACCTTTATGCTATGCTGAATGGCTCTTGACTTCATGGATCTTACTGCACATGTGAAGCTTCATCATCTCACTGTCCTGAAGAGGACATATGCAGTTAGGGTCATACATATTTGGACAATAATAGAGTTATTGTAATATTGCCTTTATGACATCACATTCCAGCAATCAAGCAATTCATTCATTGTTAATGAGCTACCCGGTGCATGGCTTTTTAAGAATATACCCAGTTTTGCTGTTTTGTCTAATAGATAGATTTATTTATTTATTTATTTTTCAGGGTAATAATGGTCTTTTTCTGTTGCATCAGCATCTGTCTGGACCTTATTTTAAAAGCAACAACGAACGGCTACAAAAGTTTAGCATTTGGAATTACCACCAGATTTAAATCTCTGCTTAAATTAAAGCTGAAAGTCTGCACATTAATCACATCTTGGTTGTCTTTTTTAAAATCCACTTTTATGGTATACAGAACCCATTATGGGTTGCATTGTTCAAATACTTATGGACCTGATTGTGTGTATATTTTTTTAAATTTTGAGCTCTTTTGTTAGAGCTTATTGTGAGAAAAAAATAATGTATTATTCTGTCAGTGAAATATGACATTTTATAAAACTGTGTGAACAATACCATAGAAGTCACTTCTGTGATTAGGCAGGCATATTAGATGACAAGCTGTCATTTCACTGACTGTTCAGATTGCAAAAACAACCTAGTAATGACCACTTCCAGTCGATTCCAGAATTCATCACGACTGATTGAAAACTCTGGTGGTAACATTTTAATCAAACTATATAATTTCATGAATTGTAGCATGTCAGCAAGTGAAATGCCAATAATTATTAGTCACTCCTTTATTTTTCTCAAAATAGTCATGTACAGTGAGCATTTATGTACATTATTCAACTTAGAATGACTCCGAATGATACTGAGGCACAGACTACAAAGAATAAGACACTCAAGTTGACCAAAATACAACATTTTCAGTTTAAAAACCATTAAAAGCAACAGACAAATTCAAAAGCATTGCAAAAAGTAAACTGCCACATCCTCATTTTTAGCTATACTTTTCAAAATCATTCAGTAGAATTAAACCTTTAAAAAGCTGCAATTTGAGCCTTTAGTGTGGGGGTGAACTTCAACATATTGAATTGTAAATTGCATTGTCTTTTACATTAAACAATTCCTGACATGGTTTTATTTCTTCAAATGCACAAACTTTTCAATTCATGCCTCATATGAACTATTGCATCTGTATGTTCCAACATGTTGGTAGGTGAGATGGAGCACATTTGTGACACCTTCCCACTTCTATCTGCAAGGACATTTACAGGCATTTCCAATAAATTCCCAATAAATGTTTTGATATCAGATCATCTATGATTGGATTCATATTTAAGCACATACTGTACAATTTGGAATATGCTAGGACCGCGCACAATTAGAACACTGACCAATATTTAATAGAATTGTTCAACTTGGTAAAAAATGGATTTGTTTCTCTGAGTTAGACAGAAATATGTCAGTCAAGTAAGTAGCTTAAGATAACTCAAGAGCACTGACTATAGCTCCTTTATTACACAGATGTGAAAGTGGTATTCATCTTTTGATCTGTTTGAAACAAATGTCTGCCTGTTCATTTAAAGATTATAAGACTACTCCTTGTTATTTTTAAACAGCATATTTGTGACCTTTAAAGCAAGTAAAAACATCAAATCCCTGGTCACAGAAAAGTAGATTTTTGAATGCAGCTTAAGTTCGCACAAAAGAATTGGCAATAAAGCAGCATTGTACATTTCATTGGCTTCACCTTTTGCTTCATGTCTGTTATGACTGGATATAACAAACTGTTTACAGTGCTTTAGTGGCATAAAAGGTCGACAGCAGTTGGCAGCTGTTTGTCTGTACGTGGTGCATTGATTAACTGTAACAGCATGAATTCCATTTCAGTGACTATTTCTGAAATCGCTGTGTGGTATACTGTATGGTGTTGCTTCATTCTTCTTTAGTTTCTCCACTTAACACCATTTAAAATATCCAATAGCTTGGTGGAAAAAGGCTGTGAATTTATGTGGGTTTTTAAAATGGGAATTCACTCATGTCTTTTGCCCCCTAGAATCAGAGGACAGTCAGGGGGTGAAAAGAGACAAAGTTGAACAAAAATCTGTTGCATCAAGTCACCCAGTAATCCTTGTTACATGTTGTCACTAGAGATTAGGGAAGAAAAGTGTTTGCCTTTCACTGAGCATTAGAGAGTAAAATACAAAGCACTCACCACTACAAAACAGTACTAAATGCACATCTCAGAATAGATTTCAAAATATTCTCTTTCTGTATTGTGAGTTTCTGTGTGAGAATACAAAAACATGTCTAGCTCACACAAATAAACAAAGATGAATTACTACCCTAGGAAAAATTGCACTGTAAATGAGTGTGAGTGATTTACAAATAGTGCATCATATGCTAACAAAACTATACTGTATTAACACAAGGGATGGATGTAATAAAGTGACACTTTAATAAACTGGCCTGAAAAGGCCAAACCATTAAGTTTTCAGTCACAGAAAAGTTCCAGTAGTATTCATTTGTCGCTTTAATGTCATTTCAAAACAGTAATTTTAACTGAGTATTTTTTCCAGTGTCTGGTAAATCATTCCTATAGTTTAAATGAACTGCCACTGACAGACTGGGCTGCTGTGGAGATTTGGCCTGTAAGGCAGGGTTAGCAGAGGTATATTAACATTTTGGTGCCTACGTATTCTGCGTTCTTCTGTCTGCTGTAAATAAACCTTATAAAGGGCAGGCAATATATTGCAGTTTTTCTTGATTGCTTAAACACTATAACAAATCTTTTGAACTAAAATTTCAAAACCATAATGCTATTTTTCAAAAAGCGCACCCATTTCCCTGAACTATAAACACCATTCCCCTGCTTTAACACATGAGTCAGATGTGGTGAACTGTTACTGCAAAGCTCTACACACAAATCTCTACATTTTTCGGTGCTTACACCATGTGGCCATTTAGAAAGCACTTGCATTCAATAATGTTAACTTAAGTCAGCACAGCTTGAGCTCAATTAGCACACAATTAACCAAGTGGAAACACTACGAGTCAAAATTTATCACACACCAATCAGAAACTCATTCAGGTTTGAAACAATGGATTCAAAGAGATGCAAAGGAAGAGGTTGAGGAGGAAAAGGAGGTCTAGGACACCAAGGAGGAGGTGGAGGAACATAATTGGCCATCGGGCTATTGTAAATGTCCCTGGTCAGCGTGGAGGGAGTGTCACTCTGTGCACAGCCATCAGCCAACGAGGGGTACTCCACCGCCATGCCATTCTAGGACCCTATAACACTATGCTTCTCCTTGCTTTTCTTGATGGTCTAAGACAACATATGTTCCAGCGGGACTACAGTGAACCAGCACAGCCAGAGCAGCCTCACTACGCTGTTGTTTGGTGTAATGTCAGCTTCCATCACGCTGCTCTGGTTCATGACTGGTTTACCAATAACCCAAGATTTTCTAACATCTTTCTGCCTGCATACTCTCCCTTTCTAAACCCAATGGAGGAGTTATTTTCATCATGGCGGTAGAAAGTGTATGGCAGATAACCTTATGTCCGTTTTCACCTCCTCCGGGTCGTGGAAGAAGCCTGCCTATACATATCAGCAGATGCATGCCAGGGGTGGATAGGCATGCAAGAGGATTTTACCCCCGCTGCCTGGCCAGGGCCAATATAGCCTGTGATGTGGATGAGATTCCCTGGCCTGACCCAGACCACAGACAGGATGCTGTATGTACTGTATGGTACATGAATAAAACATGTGCCACTGTATGTACATTGGGTCTTTTGTGTTCATGATGTGAAAAGGTTTTTGAGGGGAAGAACCACAAGCAACGTAACTTGCCAGTTTTGGAAGTATTGTTTTAAATTTATTGCACCAATGTGTAAGACTCTGTTGTAGTGTGTGTGTTTTTTAGGCTTGTGTGTGATGTCTGTAGGCAAAGTTTGGTTTTTCAGCAAGAGTGAATGGTTTTGAGTGTAGAGCTTAATTTTGACCAGAAAATACAATGTTTGGGAAACTGGGTGAGACGTTATGGATTTGTGTTTACTGTTTTGAGAATATGAGTCATAGTTTCAAGAAAAGTGTTTAAGCAATCGAGAAAAACTGTAATATATAGAAGACTAATAGCTCCATTTGTAAAAGGAAGAGTAACAATGAAGGTATAAAGAAATTATTTGGCTTCCTTTGTTGTAATGAATCAGATACAGTTGTAAGTCAGGCTGTGGGAAATTATAATGGGCATTTTCACCTTGAGGGGACCACTATATAAATAAAATTGAGTTGAATTGAAATTTTAAGTCAAATTTCAGTTAGTGAGGGAAAAATGGTATATTTATCTAAAATGAAAATACTCAGTAGTTTCACACCTCAGATTAGTGAAATGTATAATTTCAGTAGATCTCAGTGAATTTGCTAACTCGTTAAAAAATCAATTTCAGCTTAACCAGATAGTACTGTAAAATGTGGATTTATTTATAAAATACAAAGAAAAATGCATTACAAGAATACACCTGCAAAACGCTGTACTATATATGTAACTGCTGAAGTTGTTTAGGTAAGACATCTCTAGAAATCGGAGTGAAGACAGGATGTGTAAATTCTAAAATTAAGAGAAAAGAAAAGCTGTAAGGGAAAGAGTGAATTCTGATGAGACGTGACGCTCAAATGGTGGCAAGTAAATGATGTGGTGCAGCAGGGATACAGAAGAAAAGTGCATTAGTCTGACTTTCTACATCATTAACTACTACATGTTGCTTCAACTTTCTATGTACCTGTATGTATGTTGTAAGCTAAATAGCAACCTTGACAGGGAAGAAACACATTACCCCAGCTATATACCAACAAACGTGTAATGAGACAGGTAAAGGCTGGGTACAGATCTATGGTGATATCAATTCTAAATTAACTTGAGCTTGTGTGTCTTCACATAAAAGTACAAGAGAGGCTTGTGTGGTGCAGGTCTAATTGTGCCAGAATTTCTACTGTTAGTTTTTATCTGTCAGTGATGGTAGAGAGCAGCCTTACGTAAAGTCTTTTGACACAGCTTCAATGAAATTGGGAGCTGACATGAGAATGGTGAAGGTGCAGATGATGGAGAACAGCGAGAAGGCCACCAGGCATAACCGGTCCACGACTGCAGCTGCAAATTTCCACTCGCTGCATATTGCCTCCCCCTCGTCCTGCTCTCTGAAGCGATTCGCAATGTACTGCACTTCTTCCAAAATCCGGCAAATTTCGGGAATCTGCTCCAAAAGCAAAGTCCGTGTCTGGTCTGAGTGGATGTCAAGCTGGGAGGTACCATTATGATGATTCCCCCCACCTCCACTTCCACCACCGCACACAACCACACCTGAATCAACACTAGGTGGAAACACAGGGTTGTCTGTGCCCATTGAGTGGTAGCTAAAGTATAGGTTCATGTTTCCATTGGTTGTTGTTGCCTGAGTGGATGGCTGCCCTGGTATGGTGCTCATCTGAATGCTGGTGGTGCTAGTGTGGTGAGCAGGAGAATGGGAGTACTTATAAGTTGGAGGACTGCTTGAGCTCACTGGAGTTTTGCTTTCCTCTCCAGGCTTCTTCATACGGAGGAACCAAGCACACCAGTTGAGAAGAAAGACTCGGACCTGAAAGAAAGAAATAAGAAAGATAAAGATTTATCTGGAGGAAAGAAGGTGGAACGATTTGATTGATATGTTAATTTACAGTGGAAAGTGTTCCTTAGACTACAATGACCTGGATGACAGAGAACCTACATAGACAGTTTCATTGACACTTACCAAAAAATAGTCTAAAATCTTCTAAAATGACTAAAGCTAGCAACAGAATTGAAAAAACAATTGGTATGATTTCATCCGGAAAATGTCTATTTCTTGCATTTATTTGGTGGCCTAACAAAAAGGCAAAGCTTCTTAAGAGAATGAGAGCAGGACTAAAAGGAAAAAATCAAAAGATAATAGCAGGATACATCAGAAATGACCTGTTCACAGCCACTCTTAAAATGTTGCCCCAAGTGGTAAAGGTTTTAAGAGAAGTTTTGCAGAGTATAGTTTTAAAAAGTACCTTTAATCATTGTGTAAGATCTTGGTGTCATGTCCTTACACAAACAAACTCGAACATAAAATGGACTTATACTGGCTCAGTGGCTGTACCTCTATGCATTATGTTAGAGCAGTGGTTGTCAGGTGAAAAATATGATGTGAAACTAAGGAAAGTCAATTTTTTTTTAAATTTTATGTTGTTTTTTTTTTTTTTTACTAAACAAAGAAGGATCTGTTGTTGTTATTGTGCTAATGATGCATACCCTTTCTGTTGCAAGAACTGACCTTTTTCAGCTTCTAAAGAGGAACACATCAAAGCTTGGAAAACACAGTTTTAGAGAGGTGGTTATTGAAATAATACTGTAATTAAATTGTCTCTTTTTCCCCCCTTATTGAACTCACCCATTTAGGCATTTTTCCTCCGTGGGGGTCATGGTGGTGGAATTGCAGAACCAGAACAGTTACCACCACCGACAATCCCACAATCATCATGGTGCTAGCAAAATACTGAGCTGAAGAAGAACACGAACAAATCAGTATATTGCAATTTCAATAAAGGACACATGGCTTGTTAGTAGATATTGTAATCTGTTACTGAATCATTTATTTATTTAAATAAATAAGTGAAATGGTCATTTTAAAATTATTAGATTAGAAAGCATCATCACTGTCACCAAGTAAGGTAGCTGGTTGATTATTCAGTGAGGAAATTATCCCTGTCAACAAATCTAAGGTCATAACACCCCAGGGGCGGTTAAGAGGATGACTAACATTTTTTTTGTTAATCTATAATGTAGCCAAAACACATAACACATACGCAGCCTTGGAGGCACTGGAAGACACACAGGGACATAAAGATGCATATCCTTTCCATGTAGGAAAGCACGTTTTTCAAACACATTCTGATGCAGCTGTGATGTCAGCGATTAAGTAGAAAGGCGGGCTAATGAAATTATACGTTTCCGTGTCACAATATAATTGGAATTGTATGATAACCTCTGATAGTAAATGTCAAAGAGATTTTTTTCTTTTATCTATTATCTCTGATATACAGTATCTGTAGTGTGTTAAAACATCTACTCTAAAAGGCGTGTTTGCTCTCGGCTTTGTTTTACATCACTGAGCTGCCAGATGATGCAGGGCAGCAGCCCTATCTGCAGCTTCTCCTCCCTTCTTAAAGTCTGCTGCCTTGTCTTCCCCTGTCTGCATCAGTATGGTCTTATGCAACACAACGGTTTATCTCCTACGCTGAATATAATCTTCACATACTGCATCAGCAAGCAAACACCCACCCCACACTCTTCAGAACCCGCCCACAGCCACAACATATCAGTCCATCTGTGCAAAGAATGTTTTCTGCTACAGACTGCCCTGTGATGTGAGTATGAGGCATAAAGATCTATTTTGACACTCTAACCTATTGTAGCCAACTGTCTCCTGGGTAAATTATTCTATTCATCCGGCAACTTTCCATGGTTTTCTCTCTGAACAGTAAATTGAGAAAATGAAATCTCCATACTGACCCACTACCCTCACTGTGGAACTTTATACCTTTTCCACCTTTTGGGCAAGTCATGATATATTATAATAACAAAAACAATTACATCAATTAAAAATAAACTAAAAATAGCACACATTTTGGCTGTTAAACATTTGAAAATGGAAATATTAGATTGTGATTTAAATATCATTTTCTAGTGTTGGCCTCCATAACCAATTTAGAATCACCAATTAACATCCATGTCTTTAGGTGGACACCAGAGTACAGTCTCTATGCACTACTGTGTAAATGGACTTGGTTAACTGATTATCAGCAATTGCAACTGCTTCTATTAAAGCAGAAGTTTTGGCAGTTGACTCAGCAAATGAAGTGGTATGATAAGACCTTAAAGGAACTCCCCATAAACCTTGCAAAGAAGATTTCTTCACAGTTATTTTAGAGACTAATGAAGTCATATAGAAAACCAATCAGTGCTTCAAGTTATTGCTGCTAAATGTTGTTCTACAAGCCACTGAATCGAAGGGTGTGCATCATCAGCCTGCATAGGTTCCTGTGAAAACCTTCACATGACTATAACTAATAGTAAAACATTTTAGTTCACCATCCTGTGAAACATACATGTAATATTCAATATCTAGTTTTATAAATTTGTTACCCATGTTAATTGCTTTAATGTTGTTTTTTAAACCAACAATTAAATAATTACCAATAAAAGCATTACGAGGAGCTGAATATTGTCTTACCAATTAGAGGAACTGAGTCTGAAGTGGCAGGCATGATCTCTGCTACCAGTAACATGAACACTGTCAGAGACAGCAGTACCGTTATGCCTGAAAAAGGCAGACACACATTAGATATATTATTTCATCAAACATCTCTATTGCTGTTAACTTGTGACTTGAGAGAACTCAAAATAAATGCAGCTGGTTGTCTTCAAACCAGGTGACAAAAGCTATGAATTTATTTTAGAATATTTACTATCTTATCCACCGTCAAAGGGGTACTGTCTCATTTCTATTTAGTGCAGCCCTGTCTCACGGAATGGCATTTTGAAACAAGCTGGCATTTTCAGGTCCACATGATTATCTTTGCTGCGTTAACAGTGGTGCTTTTGTTCATCTGCTAATGAACAGAATTCAGCGCAAATGCTTATTCACAGCAATAATGTCAGCATTAGCATAAAGCAAAGACAAATAAATGGGTAAGCAATTGCAGTCTGGTGGGCAGAGATGACCAAAGTAGGGGAGAAAGGTACATTTTTGTCTACATGTATGAATATAATCATGAATCATTGTCCCTCTGCGTGAAACTGTGTGTCTGTGTCTTTGTGTGCAAGGATGGCCTGATGTGTATGTGATCCTCTGTACCCAGTGAGATCTTTTCTCCAGAGTCAGCAGGGAGCAGAAAGACCAACAGTGCCAGACCAGAGATGAGCACACAGGGGATGAGCAGGTTTAAGCCATAATAAAGAGTCCTGCGGCGCATAGTGACTGTGAACGTCACATCGGGGTAGGGCTCCTTGCAGCAGTCATAATACAGCTCATTACGCTTTGCTGGTACACCTGGGAGACATATTAAGGGGTAAAAAGGTGTCAGTTTAGAGGTCAAAAACACAGAATTATGAAATAAAGGTCCAGTTCTTTCTTCTGCTTGACTGAATATTTTTTTATAAACACTAAAATAAGCCAATAATGCACATTTTTAACTTCATGTATGGCCTTCTTAACAAAAAGGCATTATTTAAAATGAATAAAATGTAAATAAATACAGGCAAAATATTTGTAGAAGTATAATGTTTTAAATGTTATGGAAAGCCAACTTGTACTTTTTATAGAAGATGTTGGAAACTGATGAATATGATAATAGTACTTTTTTTTCTTCTTTCAATTTCTGTATTTCATAAATTTGTAGACTTTACCCAATCAGATTAATGTTATTTTGTTTGGACTGGGATTTAGTTAATCATGTTGGGAAGCGGCTTGCTTTGAAAAAAACAAAAACAAAAGAAAATCAACTTGTGCCTAAATTAAAATTGTATGACGTTATCATTTATATAACATAGAGCTGGGCGATATGAACCAAAATTCATATCTCGATATTTTTTAGCTGGATGGCGATATAAGATATATATCTCGATATTTTTTTAAAGCCATAAAGTAAGAACAAAAAGAGAGTTCTTAGTCAAAGCTGTGTCCCAGATGTCACACAGGCACTTTTATTAACATACAACATAGATGTACATGAAAAAAAACTACTCAAGAATAAATTATGAGCATTTATTAAATAATGATGCTCTATAAATAAAAGAAAACTATGTTGTTTTGTGCATAACAAAGAGCTCACAATTGTGCAGTCAAAATGTAAACTAAAAGACGCTGAGCATAATAACAAAGACAGATTTCACAGCTGCTCTGTTCCCAACTTCTACTGCGTGACTGACAGCCTGGAGTTTGAAATCCTCTTTGTAACCACGTCTCTTAACAGGTGCCATTTATGGCCCTTATACACACACAATACGGTAATATTACGTTGAAGCACAGTACGTATCACTCCGCGAGGCTCCAGACTACGGTAGCCGTAATGCTCCGACAATCCATCAAGCGGCGCAGCCCCGTAGCTTAGCAAAGTCGTACTAAAACATTTTTTGACAGATTGCTGAGCGCCGTGTACCACATAAAATCGGTTCGCGGTCAGTAAGCACAACCAGAATTCATACATAAGGCGCGCTGTCGATTTTTGAGAAAATGAAAGGATTTTAGG
>VUQP01023026.1:0-18257 GCA_015108555.1 Coptodon rendalli
TGTGTTTTATTGTATTCCACGTACACCTGACAGAGAGAATAGAATAGAATAGAATAGAATAGAATAATCCTTTAATTGTCCCACAAGGGGGAAATTTGGTTGTAACAGCAGCCAGAAAGACACATATACAAACAAACAGCACACAGGACACAGAACAGAAACATACACAATTTTTCTTACATATTTACATTAAGGACAATGGTTACTATATAAACAGAGTACTGTACAGTTATTAAATTAAATATAAATAACTACAGATAAGAGGCAAACCAGGTTGTAGTGTGAATCGGTTGATTAACTTATTGCAGTTACAGCGCAGATATAAACATCTATGATTGTTGGGAGCAGCTCTGATTGTACAGTCTGAAAGCTGCAGGGAGGAAGGACCTGCGGAAACGCTCCTTCATGCATCTAGGATGCAGCAATCTCTCACTGAAGGAGCTCTGCAGTTCAGCAACATTTACATGCATGGGGTGGGAGACTGTCCATCAGAGATGTTATTTTGGTTATTTTATTGTAGGTATTAAATGAAATCAACCACAAAGAGAAATATCCTTTTTCATTATTTATTTCTCCACATGACACAGAAGTCGTTCAACACTTTACAAACATCCGTTTGGATTTCGATTAAAAAAAAAGAAAAAAAAAAAGTTTACGTCAACACTAGCAGTGTAAGAAATTACTGACAGTTGCAGAGATTACCCCAAAATCATCAGAGACTGTGCTCTGAGGATATTTGTGCGTTTCCACTTTGAGTTAATGCAACACATTTGGAAAAAAAAAAAAAAAGGGGAACAGGAAACAACCATTTCATACAACCAAGGGTGTCACAACTCTGAAACAAACTGAAATCATGATACAAACATGTGCAGTAAGTCGTATCGTACCATTATACCAATGTAGAGCTGGAATGATGAGAGTTTTCCGGTAACCTAGAAATATATTAGAGACACTAAGTTTTGCTTTTGTTCATGAAAAAAAACAATCAATCAGAAAGTTAGGTGTGGTAAAAATATTTTTTTCGCTGTATTTTGTTTGAATTTTTCTTTTGAAAAACCTCGAGGTGTAAACCACCATCACTGGTTTCCAGAGCACTGTGCCAACCCAAACAAACATCTGATGAAGCTGGTCCAGGAAAAGTAGTCTAAACGTAAAAATGTGCACATTCAGGATTTATCCCCTTTGACATCCTCATTGGTCCCTTTAAACATCATTAATCAGATGCAGCAGCTGCAAATTTTACTCAGATACCAAAAATATATATATAAAAAATATATATTGATAGTAACAATCACTTCCTATTTCTTCCCTTTGCTCCTCGATTTGGCTCATCGATGCACAAACACTGATCATCTCTTAACCATTTCAAACAAGACAGATTCTGGTTCTATATGTTAATTATGTTAATGGTTTTAAGACATGTAAAAAATAAAGGAATCTTGAAATACAGCAGGAAAGAAAACAAGTAAACATTTGTGTGACTGGAGAAAAAAAAAGTTCTGTGTTAGAGCAGCATTTTATAAAGTTTGACTCTGTATTAAATCTAGTATTTAAACCTACTTGCACCCCTCGGGGGCAGGAAATGAGAAATGTATAGAGTTCAGAAAAGATACTGTGTCTAACATTTTTGTTTCTCTGACAGTTTGTAGGACAAAGAAGCAGCACACTGAGTTATCGGCCCAGTACGGTGGCCAGCAGGGCCATTCGGATGTACATGCCATTCTCTGCCTGACGGAAATATGCTGCCCTCGGGTCTGTGTCCACCTCCACACTGAGAGAGAAATAACAAAGAGAAACAGATCATTAATGCACTTAATCAAGACAATAGCAAATAATGTAAGGTGGGTTTAAAATGGATTACAAATAAAATTCAGTTCAAATTTAAGTGTGTTAAATTTAAGTTAGTTAAAAGAAATCATACTGAAATTAGACATTTTACACAAAACGCTACATTTTTGAAGTCCATTTAAGGACTCAAGTAACATTTAAAAAACACAGCTGGAACTGATATTGCTGTCAGATATTTGACTGAGCGCGTCTCACCTGATTTCATTGACTCTGGGCAGTGGGTGCATCACTACCATCTTCTGTTTGGCTCCAGTCATGATGTGAGGAGTGAGGACGAACTGACCAAAACACTGAGAGAAACAACAGAGTCACAATTAAAGATCAAAAATACTCTAATCTTATTTTACTACAAATACTTTGGGATCATCCATTCACATGAGACCTGAGCTGATTGGTTGCCTACACCTATGAATGCTTAGCTAAAGGGTTCCACTTCCATACTTCCCCACACGCTTACATCTGTAGATGGGTGTGGGAACACCTTCTTTCACAGCATATCTTCTTGTTTTCTTAAGACAATTCTATTTAATAGTTTTGCCTCTAGAAATATTTCACTTGGAAAGAACTTTGTGATGAATAACTTAACAAATCAGCTGCTTTCCACTAAAGATGAACTCCAAATACAGACAAACTCCAGCTTCACCACCGCTGGAGTTTGCAGTCCAGTATAGTGGATTAGGGAAAATGTCACCATGACACCAACTGAACGATATCAAAAACGATTACCAGGCCAGCATGAGGCAGGAAGCACCAGGCCTAACTACAGATGCACTGTGGCTCAGTATCTGTGTCACAAAATAAAACCCGTCAGTGAAATGAAACTTACGGCTTTGTACTCCTCCTCAGATGCAAACCTCTCCTTCTGGATCCTTGTCATGTAGAGGACGTCGGTGTCAGGCAGAGCCTCCTCGATGCTGTCAAACTCCTCCTGCAAACCAACATTTTATTTTTTTAAATTAGCAGTTTTTAGTACATACTTGTGAACACTGCTCTTTGCTGTGTAACCATGTTTAGTCCTCACCTGTTTGATGCCCTTTGAGGCCACGTAGCTGATGATCTCTGCTGGCATGTGGAGGTATTTGGGAGCCACGTAGCGCAGGGTGATGCGGTACTGGGTCAGCAGTTTGGCGAGAGAATGAACCGTGCGGCCATGTTTCAGATCTCCAACCATCGTTATCTGTCAGACGCCACAGTTTTTACATGTTTTCATGTAAAGTTTTATTCTGGCTGAAGATCAAATTAAAAATGAATCATGTCGCTCACCGTCATGCCATTGACCGTTCCCAGCTCCTCTCTGATGGTGAAGACGTCCAACAGGGCCTGAGTGGGATGCTCCCCGACACCGTCGCCAGCATTGATCACCGGCTTACGGCAATGACGGGACGCGCTCTGAGGAGAAGGAGGAGTCACGCACATAAAATATTAAAAACTCATCTTCAAACTAAACAAGCATCAAAAGCATAAAAAAAACACAACAGGATGATGCTGCAGTTACTTTAATGACCGATTTTTTTTTTTTTTTTATTTGCTGTTACGTAAAGTAAAGTTTTAGTAAATAAAATCTATCCATCTAAAATCCACCTCTACAGCTCCGGGTGTTGGGTGACGCAGCACGAGGACGTCAGCGTAGCCGCTCATGGTCTGGACAGAGTCCGCCAGCGATTCTCCCTTCTGCGAGGAGGAAGTGGCCTCGCTGAAATGGACGACGGAGCCGCCCAAACGCTGCATGGCTGCTGCGAAGGAACTGCTGGTGCGAGTGCTGACCTCATAGAACATGGAGGCCATTACTTTACCCTGAACAGGAAGGCATGAGGAATGCGGGATTACTTTAAGGTACCTCATCATTCCATAACTTTGGTCATGTTTGATACGAACATCCACCATTGTAACAGCATATAACTGAAATTAGTGAATAGTGCAGTAACATGAGGCACGTTTAGGAAATACCTTGAGTATTTCCAGGCTTCGTTCCTTCTGAACCATCAAACGTAAAGTGTGAGCAACATTAAACAGGTGTGAGATCTGAAACAAACGAAAGACACAAAAATAAGCTTTTTTTCAGATACAAGATCTTGTTTTAAACCTGTCAGCATTCCCAGAGTGTGGTTCATCTTCTTCTGCGTACCTGCTCCTTGCTGAACTGTCTGACAGACAAGATGTGCTGGCCCACCAGTGGGTGAAGCAGAGGAGACATCTGCAGGTGTGACACCTGACCAGGAGGCACCTGTCCTGACCCAGACTGTGGGGACAGCAGCCTGGACAGTGGGGGAGGATGGCTGTAACCGTCAACAGCAGCGGGTGGTGGGAGCATGACCATCTCTGCGGGGATAAGAGTCGCAGTGTATCAATGACTGGAACACAGCAAAGATGTTTCAGCAGGAGAACATCAAACAACTTTAATTAAACTTGTCTTTATACAGCAATGAACAGTTTTGTCATACTTGATTAATGGACATATCAGCTGAACACGTGAAATGATATGATAAGATAACATCTGCTTCATTTTTCAACCCCCCTTTTTAACTTATTGATACCTTTTGCCTAAAGAAAGCTTTAAAAATCCCCGGTACAAAGGCCAGGCAGGCTGGCAGAAAGGCGTATAATACACTGGTAGAAACTCTGATAGAAACATTGGGAGAAACCCTAGAGGTAAAACAAAAAACTGCTGTTCCAAAGCATTATGGGAGCTGTAATACCTGGTGGCAGCCCGGGATCAGAAGCACGGTGGATGCGGGGCGGCAGCAGGTAGCGGCTTTCTCCACCAATGCGTCGTGGGCTCGCAGCTCGAGTCCGCACTCCATCGCGGGGTGGAGTTGGACGCCGACGCTCAGGAGTCTGACGGAGCAGAATTAATGTACACGAAACACATGAAATAATTCCCACATAGAGGAGTTCAAGAAACACTCAAAACAGTTCTAAGTACAGGCTTTAAATATTTTTGTCTTACGTTTGTAATTAAACTGTTAGCTGTGCGTTCATTAAATTCTGTGAACTTTTCAGATGTCATCTACGCTCATGAGAAAGAAGACCGGGGATATAAGCACCGGAAAAGAGCTTCCTCTAAACAGTGGCGTCTAAGACCTCTTTCTTAGAAATAAAGTGAGGATCTGCTATTTCTCCACATTTCAAAAGGAACAAGTTGATACCTGCTGTTTGCCTCCTACCAGACATTTCAGGCATGGTAGAAACACCAACTTTAATCACTGAACTGGAACTCTCGATTTTGCTTGCTGTGCCTTTTACAGCATTTTAAACTAATTACATCTAAGAAGTTTTTTTATTCTATTTGTTGAATGAAATTCTAGTGTTTTCTTTCAGTTACCGTTACTTAGCATCAACTAGCAGATATCTGCTGCTGTGTGCACTTTCTTCATGGCTATGGCTGCTAAACAAGCATGTTAGTGTTGGCAGATAACTTCACTCTCTTGTTAAATCTGGTCACATTTGGCTCTAAAAGTAATTATGGCGGTGGCCAAAACACCAATGTGATGTAATATTATTGTAGAGTCTTTATCTTACAACAGAAAACATGAAAGGCACCTGCATTATTACCGCATTCACTTTTCTTACCATTGGAGTTTCTTTGACAGGTTCTGGAGGATGGGTGGAAGACGTGGGCCAAGTCTTCACGTCCTCACCGTAACCTGGAGGGATGAGCACCTGAAGGAGACAGGACACGTGCTTTTTTAGATCAACTACATTTATTCTCTTTGTTTTCTTGTTCAAAAGCAAAATGCATGAATGCTGACCTGGCCGTCGATGTAGGCAACCTCTCCTCGCAGGACCACGCGGCGGACTTTACCTTTCACCTTCATACCTTCGAAAGGAGTCCACTTAGACTTAGTGAACTGCATGGCCTGAGGAATAACCCACTCCTGCTCCAGGTCCACCTGAAAGGCACGTAATTGATAAATAATTAGGAACATATTTTGTCAGAGTATGGATAAACTGTTAATCTATCAAAATAACGTCTCCTTAAAATGAATTCCCTATAATTGTGCGTGTTTGTCTGTGTACCTCCACGTAGGTGTTTTCCTGAACGGGCAGGTTGAAGATCTTGCGTGGATTGTCATAAAGACGTCTGATAATATCATCCAGAGTCAGACGTCCATCACTGACGGCGGTGAGCAGCAGAGGCAGCATTGTTTCCAGACCGGGGTAACCAGGAGGAGGACGCTCACTGTTCTTCTCGTCTACAGAGTGAGGAGCTAGCAAAACAAAACACAAAAATCGTACAGTTCAGGAAGGTCGAAGACAAGTCGGTCTGCATGATTGGTGACAGAAAATGAAGGCTCTCTGACCGTGGTCTGTAGCAAAGCAGTCAATAATGTCCAGATTTTCCCAGAGTGCCTCCATGTCCTCGCGTGTTCCCAGCATGGGTCGAACCTGCGCTCGACCGTCGCCAATCTGCGCCACATTATCCTCGCACAGGAAGAGGTGGTGAGGGGCGACCTCGCATGTGACCTGGATGCCCTTCTGCTTCGCAGCTCGGATTATCAGGATCTGAAAACCATTAAAAAGTATTAAAACTGTAGGAAAGAATAAAAAAAATTAAGATAAGATGCACTTTAACAGCCAAAGCGATCGATAATAAAACAGACTAATTAAAAGTAAAATACCTCAATAATCCACTAAAATAGTTTAATAAAGTAAAAGTTGCATTAAATTAACAACAATAAGAAACAGCTCTTTACCTCCTCTTTCTTGGCCACGTGACAGATGTGGACTGGCCGCTGGTACAGCTGGGCCACCATGAGGATCGCCGCCACCGTCTGCTTCTCAGCGTGAGCCACGATGGGCATCTGCTTGGGCCATTTCTCAAAGTGCTTTAAAGAGATCCACATTGTTAGGCTGAAACATCTCTAATGACCTTCCAGCAACACTTAAAATCCAGCCATTGATTCAGCCTACCTCCATCCACAGGGAGACGTTGTCCATCTTGAGGGTGGAGTATGTGTCATTCAAGTACATCTTCAGACCTGCGGTCTGGCTGGCGATGGGCGGCAGGACAGCAGCATTGTCCGTGGCAGCGCCCACATACAGGGCGTAGTCGCAGCGGCTGCCTGCTTTGGCCAACTGGTGACACAATATAACAGGAGTCAATGTCATATCGCGTAAAATGTTACTGAATACTGAAGTACTCATTTCTAATCTTGTCCATTCTGATCACTGCCAACAAAAATCTTAACATTTTTGCATTAACAAACAGGATCAGCCAACAGATTAAAAAAAATAATACGATTTAAAAACTTGGGTTTACCTTCTGCACCAGAGCCAGATTATTAGCATCAATGATGGCGGGGGAAGTGTTGGGCATCGCACACACCAGGGTCACTCCTCCTGCCAGAGCAGCTGCTGTACCTGAGGAGAAGTCCTCCTTATGGGTGGCGCCAGGCTCGCGTAGGTGAACGTGGACATCGATCAGACCTGTGATTCAATCAAAAACCAAAATACTTCACCCAAAATCTTTGTACTAGTTCATAGTTGGAGTTCAAACATGTAGACAAAAACTTAAAAAAAACTGTACTATGTGAAAAAAATGAAAATGTGTACTATTAGTGCAGCTAATTAGTATAGCTTTTAGTAAGATGAAGTATTTACTGTTTAAAGGAACTCAGTTTTTGAACAACTTTGCTTTAAAGACTCAAGAATTCCTGTTTCAGACAAACATCTAAGATGACAACCTGGACCTGCGGCTACAGTCAGAGGGAATAACTCTGAAAAGGATTCAAAAGGTTTCTATTCACTTATTTGTCTTATCCAAAACAATCAGAGCTCGTCAAAATTCCTACAATAAATTTAGTGTTGTTGTTGCTGTTTACGACCACTCACCAGGCAGACGGACGAGTGTCTGGGATGCCATGCTGTCAATATGAGTTTTCACTGGTGGAGTCCTTCCAATCTGACGAAGAGCCTGCAAACGAGTCACCCCTTATTATTCATGTTCCCCATAGAACCATATCACACACAAAAAAACCCTAACAAAAAAAACAACAACAACAACAAAAACAGATAGCGTACCTGAACAAAGAGCTTGGTGCACTTGATATCAATGATGAGGGGGACAGAGTAGTCGATAGCCATACGCCTGGTCCTGTAGCCTTTGGTGACAAAGGAGGAGAGCCTTCGACCTCCGCTGTTCCTCATGGAGAGGTTAATGACAAGGTCGAAGTGGTTCTCCTCCAAGTAGTTCATGATGCTGCGCTGCTTCTCTTTGGTGGCACATTCATCGCTGTCATACTCCTCAAACGGCCAATCGATTGCAGTCACCTGTACAAGGAGACAAAAGAAACTTAAAGACAATATCTTAAAGAGTCTTAAAGTTTCGATCCTGATTTCATCCTGTCATAGATTAATACTTAAAGTAGTGTTATTAAAGTACTTAAGTGAATGCCACAATTATGAACAATGACATTTCTAAATAAATTTATGCTGTTTTTCAAAACCTCTAGCAAAATAAAACATTTTTTACAGTTACACTATCCATGTCTAAGTGCTGCTCATCTGGAATCTTTGGTTTAATGTGCAATTCAAGAGGAATGATAAAGATGTAAAGGGTTATCAGGATTAAAGCATTTAAAAACAAATATACATAAACACGACCATATTCATGAGTCAGTCACAGACATGCCACTGCAAAATAAGTCGATTTTGATTTAAATAAAGTTTGTTACTCCAAAAAAAATGAAGCCTGTGTTAACAGAATTACCTTGACTCCATGCTCTGTGTAGAAGTCAGCCGTGCCCATACTGGCATACAGATCATATCCCAAAGACTCCAGGGCCTGCACGGTGGGCAGCAGCTCACTCTTGTTCTGCAAAAACAAATCAATGCAAATAGTTTGGATAAACAATAAAATCATAACAGTATGAAAGCTGGAAAAATCTATTTCGTTTACTATGTTTCACACAACCGGAACGATCTGTAGATGCTCCTTAAAATCAGATCACTCTTAAACTTCTTAAATCTATTGTGGTAGACAGAGAGTTTCAATTTCAGCTGATCTGGCATCGATGGCCTTTTCATACAGTTCCATTTGCTGTTTTTTTAACCCAGCATTCATATCTTTAGACGGCGGGAGGAAGCCGAAGTACCTGACAAGAACCCAACCAGCCACTGGGGGAAACAGGAAATCTCTACACAGAAAGGCCCCGGCCTACAAAACCTGCCTTTTAATACTGGTTGGTGCTGGTTGACCTTTAGATTCAATGTATGTCATACCATGTAACAGAAGTTACTGTTCACTGTTTTATTAAACTCTACAACCGTCTACCCTGCTTTCAGAGGACTAATCCTTGATTTTGACCATTTATGACTTAATAATAATAATGGATTGCATTTATGTAGCGCTTTTCGAGACCCTCAGAGCGCTTTACAATTCCACTATTCATTCACTCTCACATTCACACACTAGTGGAGGCAAGCTACAGTTGTAGCCACAGCTGCCCTGGGCCATCGCGTCATCAGCCATCACCAATATGTGGTAGGTGACGTGTCTTGCTGGGGATCGAACCGGAAACCATTAAGGGGGCTTCCCTGAACCACGGTCGCCCCTTAACATAGTTTTATATTTTCTATATTCAGTGCAAACAGATCATAATATTTCAACACTGCAGAAAAAAATGTGGTTAGATGATTTTTATTCCATTTATGTTACTGAGATGGTTTTGATGGAGTTTAACTGCATCTGGTCTCATGGTGATAATATTTACAATTATCAGCTGAATGCGGTGGAATCATCAACAGCTGCTGCAAAAACAAATAATCGAGGTTTGTTGCTTGAAATTGTTCATTTTCTCGTTAGAGGAGCACCATTGTGTAGCAGATGCATAAAATCTGTTGTTTATTCCCATGTGACTGATCAACCACAAAAACACCTGCCAAACATAACCCACAGTTGTGACTAGATTTTAATGTGCCACTAAAATGCATCATTCGTACTACCAGCTGCATCACTTGTGAGCTGAACTCACTGTTCACATCTGGATCCCTATCTGTTGTGTTTTTGTCAGTCAAAACCTTTAAGTACCTTATAGCTGCCGATGGAGAGCAGGATGTTCTTCTTGGGGATCTTGAAGCCTGTGGAGAGCATGGCTTTGAGGTAAGCCTCGTACCGGTTCTCCCCAAAACAGGCTACTTCTCCGGTGCTGGTCATCTCCACCCCAAGCACCACATCAGCTCCGGCCAGCCGAGAGAAAGAAAACTGAGGGACCTGGAGCACATTGGGTTTAAAGGAATCCGTGATGGTCAGTCAGATGAAAAGACAAAAGTGATTTAACATGAAGGGAAATATTTATGACTGCTTTCACACTACATACCTTGACTCCCACAATCCCTTTCCCTTTCATCAGGCCCACTGGCTCCACATCCTCCCCCATAATGTACTGGGTAGCCAGAGCCACCAAGTCCACTCCCAGCGTCTTGGACACAAAGGGGAAGGAGCGAGATACTCGGACGTTGCACTCGATCACTTTGAGCTGGTCATCCTGAGAAAAAACACACAGCACCATCACAGCGGTGAATGAATGTTCTGAGCAGTGTTGATAAAAGACATAACTGTTCTTTGCATTATTGACACAGCTTAATTTTCATAACTTATTCAGGACTTTCAGGGTCTGTACTTCACAATGTAAAACACCTTAAAGTAACGGACAAACAATGCCATTTGTGGTGGCTGTTAAAGGGAAGAAACATTGTAGCTTGTTTTCCCAAATCTACAGTAAAAGCATCACATTTACTCCTATTTTTCATGGAGGTAACTTGTTAGTTTGCTTGCTCTGCAGGAAGATTGGATAACCCTTATATGAAAGTCTGACACCAAGCTCAGCTTCTCTCAAAAACTAACACTGCATTAATCTTTGCTTTCCTGGTGTCCCTGGTACTCGTTCTAACGCATAGTTTTTTTGTTTTTTAAATGAACCCAGCAGCCTTTTTAAAAGGTTCAGGTGCACGACAATGAGGTCACCTGAAAAAAAAAAATCCATGTAGCACCTGTATATTTCTGTAAAACCAGAAAATAACCCCCAAACATTTAAATGTTTTTATTAAGTACAATCTGACTGTTTATTACCTGAATCTGGAAAATACTGTAAGAAAGCTACATAAAGTATCAGCGTTGGGTAACAATTTAAATTCACGTCCTCAAAAAGAGCATTTATCAGTATTTCCATGTACTTCTTACCTTTGCAATTAACTGCAGGTTAAATGGCCCGGTGACTTGCAGCTCCTGACCAATGGCGTGAACGATCTGCTTGATCCTCTCTATGGTTTTCTGATTGAGATCCTGAGGCGGTGTCACCAAGGTGGCGTCACCAGAGTGAACTCCAGCGTTCTCCACGTGTTCAGAAATCGCAATGCCCATCACCACACCGTCACATGCGACAGCGTCCACGTCTATCTCCTGCGAAATTTATAAACAGTACAGCCTCAACTCAACTTGATCATATTTGGCAATAATTCTGCTGTAATTATCGTGTCTTTAACTACCTTAGCCTCCTGAATGAATTTAGAGATGACCACAGGGTGTTCCTTGGACACTGCTACAGCGTTACTCAGGTATTTCTCGAGGTCGCTGTCACTGTAGGCGACGTTCATGGCCGCTCCGCTCAGAACATACGAGGGACGAACGAGGCAGGGGTAACCGACCGTCTCGCAAAACTTCACAGCAGACTAGAGCGAGAAAGAAACATAAACATCATCGGACGCTGGCTTTGCAACTATTTTTCTTAGTGTTATATGTACAATAGTAAATAACTGTAAATATAATTTACTAGCATATTAAGGCAACATCTGAGGATTAAACATCCTTAACTTTACAGGCCGAGACATCGGTGACATAAAACTAGCTTATCATCAGTCTGCTGTACCTCAGTGTCTGAGAGCTCCTTCCACTGTGGCTGGCTGATGCCGATGGTGTCCAGCATTCGGGAGAACTTGAACCGGTTCTCAGCGCTGTCGATGAACTCGGGCGAAGTCCCCAAGATGTGGCACTGCTGCCGGTGCAACGACATGGCAATGTTGTTGGGAAGCTGACCTCCCATAGACAGGATCACTCCCTCTGGGTTTTCCCTTTCATAGATGTCCATCACCACCTGAAAGATGCATAGAAATACTCATCTTTAACCACGAAACACTGCAGATTAATACGTGTACAAGAAAATTAATAACAGGTGTGGAAAAGACAGCGTTCAGCCAATGAAGTGCACATGATATAACCACAGGGTGCTAATTAGCTTGTCGAATCCCTGTTAATCATCTTAATACCTAAAATGAAATAATTTAAACTGCAGAGACTATGAAAATGAAGTAAAATGATAAACATAGCAATAAACATTCTGGAGCTCTAGGAAGATACTTATAAATGTGACTGACTCATCTGCCAGCTGTGTTGGATCGCTGTTCTTCCACTTTGATTGAAACATAAAGGAAGGATACAGCTATGATATTCTTATTTTACTGATTTACTTCTGGTTTTTACTGCCTTTATTACAGCTAGAGTGTTAGAAAGTTTGAGGGGATGACTTGCAACAAAGAGCCCAGAGGCTATTTTCACCCAAAATGTGAGACTTGAATCAAGTCACATTCATCACAATCACAGTTTCCTGTATCAGCTTAAACTTACCTCAAAGGAGATCTCATCGAAGTAGAGGCGGTCACACATGTCGTAGTCTGTGCTGACTGTCTCGGGGTTGTAGTTCACCATGATGGTCTTATAGCCCATCTGCAAATGGTTTGATGCTTATTTAGTAACATTTGGATTATTGGCTCTGGGGTGTAATAATACATGTAATAAGCATCACAATAAATGACAAAAAAGATCTAAATTTGTATGTTTTTTCATAAATAAGTAAATTAATCCTCTCAAGCTAAAAGAAAAAGTAGTTTAGTAAAGGAAATAAAGAGATGAACTGAACATGGAGGCGGTTCTTCCTGCTCCCTGGATTCAATTTCAGTGAGGTAAAAGATTAACTCAGTCATAAAGAGAGCATCCAGTATTAAAGTCTCATGTAGGCCTTACCTTCCTGAGCTCTGTGATGCACCCAACAGCGCACCAATCAAACTCCACGCTGCTGCCGATGCGGTACACGCCCGAGCCGATCACCATGACGTGCTGATCGTTGAAGCTCAGGTCGTCCTCTGTGCCGTGGTAGGTCAGGTACAGGTAGTTTGTGCAAGCCGGCCATTCAGCCGCCACTGTGTCAATCTGCTTCACCACTGGCAGGATGGACCAATCGTGACGCAGCTTTCTGACGGCCAGCTCTGTGCTGTGAGAGGGAAACGTGGATTTAGTGATAGAGGACAAACTTTAGATAAAGTGCTATTAAAAATTAAAGTAAAATTTCATACTGATAATACACTAATCAAAGAGAAAGTTACCATTAAGTTAAAATAAGACAGTGATTATTTCCTTTCCTACCCACCTCTGTACAGCCAGTGCTATCTGCTTGTCTGAGAAGCCCAGCTGCTTGGCCTTAAGCATCACCTCCGGAGGCATGGTGCTCTCATCCTGGACGGAAGAAAATTAATCCACCATCTTAATCCATTTTGAACAGCTCTTAGTTTTTTCATGTTATGTCTTATCGGCCTTACCTGATTGTAGGTCTCCAGCAGCAGCTCGTGGTCGGCGATGTTCTTCATCTTGTGCAGGAACCAGCGGTCGATTTTGGTCAGCTCATACAGCTTTTCCACAGTGTAGCCAGCTTTGAACGCTGCCGCCAGCACAAAGATACGCTTATCTGTAGGAGTCTGCAACTCCTGGTAAGCAGAGGGAGCACAACATATTAACTGTGAAGTGATGTGCTGCTAGTTATTTGCCAGCCATGAGCATCAGCTCAGAAGCAGGAAGCATTACCAGAGTAGATAGCTCAGGGGAGATCTGGCACCATCTACTGGTCCAGTTAAGACAGAACAATACAGTTTTGACCTTTTAAAATGTCCTTATCACAATCATTTATAGGGTCACCATCCTAATAGAGGTCTAGTAAAACAGATTTACATGCTTTAATGTGCTGCACCATCACTCATCCTTAAAAGCCGATGGCACTGCAGAGCAAAAGCAAGGTGGTCACCTATCGGGTAGTGGACTAATGTTGTGTTCTGACCAAATATGAAGCAAATCATTACATGGTTGGCTGAAAATGGTTAAAAATCTTTCAACTTGGGATAAAGTATTTGCTGACACTGTGCAGTGAACAGGTCGTGCAGCAGCAAGGCATTTTTTAACCAGTACAACCATTGAACCTGGACTTCAGCTATGGGAGGTTACCTTTTCAGAGACAGGCTTGATGGTGTGGTCAAAGCCAACACAGTTCTCATCCACCATCCTCAGAGCTTTCTGGAAGGCTTCCTCAAAGCTACGACCAATAGCCATCACCTCCCCTGTTGAGGAAAAGGTTCAAGCACTGAGCACAACATCCATAATAAGCACCTGACTTACTGGCTTCTCTGCCTGCACTGGTAAAGATTAACTTTATGATCAAACTCTGAAATAAAGCAGTAGAGTAAAACTTTAATGCCCTCATGGAGAAATCTGCTGTGATAGCAGTGCAGAAAAAATTAAGAAATAAGAACAAATAAATAAATAAAACACAGTAGATGCAAAAAAATAACCATCTGAATTTATTGTTAGCTTTACTAAGACCAAACTTTGTTTTCCCAAACATTTTAAAAATACAAACAGTATTAAATCTACTACCTATTTATAATTTGTTACTACATTTTTTTGTTCTGAGCTCGTTTTTGCCTCTTACCAACACTCTTCATGGAGCTGCCTATCTTGGTGGAAACCCTGAGGAACTTGCTGAGATCCCAGCGAGGCACCTTCACCACACAGTAGTCCAAACTCGGCTCAAAATTTGCCGTCGTCGAGTTTGTCACTGAGTTTCTGGACAAAAATACAGACGCAAAAATACCTTTTATCAGTAAAATATAAAAAACTACAATGCTTATGCTGCAACTGCTCAAAGCAGTTTTGTCAAAACAATAACTTCAAATTAACCAAACTGCCAGCTGTGCAGGTGATGAATATTATCTTGTCACTAACATTTCCAAATTTCTTTGCTGACGAAAAATTGTGAACACATTTATACCCAAAAATGATTGAATTTCAATGATCAGATGTCTTTAAGTGTAATGATTTACTAGCTAAATGCTTCCTGGCTCTGTGTGACACTGTGGGGGTGACTATGCAGGTAAGCACAACAGGTCGACATGCAGTCAAGGCAGCGAGTCTGTGCTGCCCGACTTTACAGGCATCTATGCATCACAATTGTTTTTTTGGTCATTTAATATGCAAAAATTGATTTTAAGCTTGAATATATTAAACCCCACTTAAGAAAATGTTCAGTTTGGCAGAATACTGGAACTTCTTTGTTGGATGTCATCATTCTTAACCCCTGTTTGTTCATTATCTGCCATTCTTAAGCTGAGAGACGTACTTGAGCAGCGGCAGCGGGATCCCCAGACCAAGTTTAGCTGCTACATAGGCCAAAGGATAACCAGTCGCTTTACTGGCCAGAGCAGAGCTCCGTGACAGGCGGGCGTTCACCTCAATGATGTAGTACTGCAACACATTATACATAGAAGATACAATTCAATCACAGACATTATGGGAATTAGACCAGGAACAGGAATACCAGCTCCCTATGCACACAAAACCTTTAAAGGCCTGTTCTGATAAAAAAAAGCCTATTCATACAAATCTATTCCTGGTTTGTATGAAATGAATTTGATCACATTGATACCTAAAACTATTTTCTTTTAAAACCTTTTGAACTAGAATTCACAGAGGAAAGACTTTTTACAACCTTGTTTTGGAGCCAAAATAGTAAATTTAAGCCGTTGACATACCTGGCTGTTACATTATATGCAGATCCAGCTGCACACTCTGTACATCCTATAGCCATATAAACTGTGTATACTTTAAGTCATGTTACCACCCATGGTTATTTCAATATACCTACACTTTCTGTACTATTCATTACAGCATTTCACTGGCTTTAAAATAAGGAAATGCATAACAGATCCACTTTACAGGTGAACACAGTCCTATTCGTGCTTTTCATCCCCCAGGTCTTCACATATATGCTTACCTGTTCAGATTCGGGGTTAAGAGCGTACTGGATGTTACACTCTCCCACGATGCCAAGATGTCTGATGACTTTAATGGCCGTGTTTCTCAGCATGTTGTACTCGCGGTCGTTAAGCGTCTGACTGGGAGCCACTACAATGGATTCCCCAGTGTGGATACCCAGTGGGTCGATGTTTTCCATATTACACACCTAAACAAGAGGAAACAACAGTCATTTTAAATCGCCCTCAGTTTCTTTCAGTGAGTATAAACTGTTTGTTCTCTGGTCTCATTTTACTCACAGTCACACAGTTGTCATAAGCATCCCGGACCACCTCGTACTCAATCTCCTTCCAGCCTTTCAGGGATTTGTCCACCAGTACCTGAGAGGTGTGAGCGAATGCTGCCGTGACCAGAGAGGTTAGCTCCTCACTGTTGTTTGCAAAGCCGGAGCCGAGGCCTCCGAGAGCGAACGCTGAACGAACCAAGACGGGGTAGCCAAGACGCTCAGCAGCCGCCACCGCCTACAGCAGAGTTAATCAGATAAATTTAGACTTCACTGGGGCAAAAAACAAACCAGAAGCTATTCATTTATAAGCGAACACGTCTCCTCACTTGTTCCACCGACAGAGCTGCTTCACTGGGAGCTACATGCTCATTGATCTCTTCCATTTTCTCCACAAAGATTTTCCTGTCTTCGGTCATCTCAATGGAGGAAACAGGAGTTCCCAGAACCTGCACTTTATACTTCTCCAGAACGCCCAGCTTGGTCAGCTCTACACCGCAGTTCAGAGCAGTCTGACCTCCAAAAGTCAGCAGGACGCCGTCTGGGCGCTCATTTTTTATCACCTGTAACAACAAGATAGAATGACACGAAGCACTCACAACACATGAAAATGAGACAAACAGCTGTGTGGATTTCACACTGGGAATGTCATCCCGTCCAAGACATTTGAAGTCTGCATCTCAACTAAAAGCAGCTTAAGTGATCCTTTATTTTTTTATGTTTTAGCCTTTTAGCCTCTTCGTTTCCACTCTATACTGCCGTATGATGGATGCAGGTAGAAAGCTGAGCAAGGATTTTTATATCTTTAAGCCAGCACATTTTTACAGCAATGTATTATGACCACTGAAATTTAAAAATAAATAAAAATAATAACATAAACTACATTGAAAAAAATAGGAACTGGGCAAAGAAGGTAAAAATCTGAAGGAATATTTGTCCTCAAAGTTGTTTCTTTTCATTATCATTATTAATCTGCACTCTTATTTTTCCTCTCTTACTAATTAATTACTGGCTGTTGTCACTAAATTGCATCTATATAAAAACCAGAGTGGAGCAACTAGCTCTCTCTAGTCCACCAGCACCACCCTTTATCTTACATGTTGAGTTCCAATGGAGCCGTGGATTTAAGGGCTGTAACACAAAGCTCATGTTTTGTCTTTGCTTTTTAAATGCTAGTGCTGCATTCAAGTGTTCAACCAACCAAAGTGATGGACCACATAAAAGTTTCTCTTATCCACAGTAATTAAATAAAAATAAAAGGTTGTCCTACAACCCACTGTCCCAATTCCTACAATACAGACACAAAAGAAGACTGAACTACCTTCAACAGTCACCAAAGCTACAAACACACCTGCACAGAACTGCTCTGTGTTCTTTGGTGGGTTGTGATTAATGTGAGACCCCTCAGTCTTTTAGACAAACACAATCTGGGGTCAATACTGACTGATCAGAAAAAACAAACAAACAAAAAACAGTTGACCTACAAATTTCACTGTGTCCACAGTTTCTCTTCTTTCATCAGTCACAGAGTTGCAACACAGAGAATCCATACCTGAGTGACGTACTCTGCTGTAATCGGCAGAAAGTAGACTTTGTCAGCCAGATCTTTGGAGGTCTGGACAGTGGCAATGTTGGGATTGATCAACACAGTCTGGATGTTCTCTTCCTTCAGAGCCTTAATAGCCTGGAAAACAGAGCAGAGTAACATCAGGAGCACAGAAGAAAGTCGTCTGCGGTCAAGTGTTCTTCTTTAAATCCCGAATTAACCCTCCGCTTTGCACACAGCCCAAAATAAGACCAAAAAGCTCCTGTTTCACAGACCTGCGAGCCGGAGTAATCAAACTCTCCAGCTTGGCCGATGGACAGGCCACCTGAGCCTAGGATGAGGACTTTCTTGGGTCTGACATGCCCTTCAGCCTTTGGGGAACCAGTGAAAGTGAGGTGCTCCATCAGACGCTGCTTCACTGGAAAAAAAAAAAAAAAAAAAAAAAAAAAAAAAAAAAAATTTTTTTTATTTTTTTATTAAAAAAAAAAAAATTAAAAAATATATTTTAA
>VUQP01023027.1:0-23737 GCA_015108555.1 Coptodon rendalli
CAGGGTATTGTAACGCCCCTTCTTGCGTTTACAAGCATATAATTTGCATGTACAGAACATTCATGTATTTTAAGAATTAAATGCAGACACAGAAGTTCCTCCTTGTGGCATACTCTTAAGAATATGGTGATGATCTAAGGCCTTTGAGGTCACCATGGACTGGACATCCTTCCGTCACCTGTAACTAGGCAAACTCAAATACCAGAAGAAGCTGAATACATTCAGGCCTTTGCTCAGCTACTATTTTACTGTACCAATATACTCAGCATATGAGTTATGATATATATATTTAACTCAATCATTTTAAAGTAGTTATAACTGCACCTGTAATAAACATGTTAATATTTGATTATGATAACCCCTATAATATAAATTATAACATAATGCCAGCAGCTTCAATAAACACTTTGATAAAATGATAATTAATGCAATGATAATTCCACAGCCTCTTTCGAGTTTGAGCCTAAACATTATGGAAGCAGTGTGAGAGCATCAGCCCATTTTATGTCATCATGTGCACAAAACGTGCATGTGATATGAAACAATAGCTTTACGTCGTATAATGTAATATAAAACAATTGCTAGCAATGCAATAAGAAGCAGTGGAAATCGATCAAAAGTAACTTTGTCAAGAAAAAAACTTTGTTTTTCATTTGTTTGATTTGCATGCAGGAAATATTTCCTTTACTTTAAGAAAGTAGTTTATGTCTCCTTTACCAAGCATAACGAACGCACCGATTAACCACCCACACAAGTCATTTTTGAAACTGTCATATTCGAGGGAATGACTGAATATATCCATGTAGCAACATTTTGACACCTACTAAAATTTATATCAACTCTCTTCTCCAAAAACACGCCTGCGCATATTTATAAACCAAAACATTTTGGAATTAGTAGAGCATTTCACTGGGGTTATCTAGGGTGATTAATCCCCTGCCTTATTTGCAACCAGCCGTGTTCTGTCTCTTCTTTTCTGTCAATTACACCTGACTTTTTTGTGGAACCCAGGTGGCACTCTGAGATAAAGCGGAGACTTGCAGTACTCTCTGAACAGAGACCCGGGGGAGTTGAGTCAAGTTGTGTGTTCTCAGGGGATAACAGTTATTTCAGCTCCTCAGAGGCATCATTAGCAGAATGTGCAAGTGCAGGACAGAGTTGGCTGAAGTCATAGGTTTATGTAGCCATGATGACAGGTGAAGAGGAATCACTGGCTAATTGTATCTCTTAGAAGAAGCTTCTCGCTCCTAATTATTCTTCTGTTATCTGGAAAAATTCTTGCAATTAGTTTAGCTGTCAATCATTGGTCAAGTAAGATGGTGCAAGTGTGTGAGTCTCCACAGTTAGAACAGAGCAAATGTAGTGTGGAGATAGATGTGGTCTGACAATCTGAATCTACAAAATATCAAAGAAATTTTTATCAGTTACTATGACTTTTAAGCTGTATATTTATCTTCTTATATGCTGCCTGTAAAATTTCACAATATTCCAATATTAGATAAGCTTTCCTTCTAGCTGAGCATAATATTGAGAGTGTTGTTTTTCTTAAATCTGCTTCAATTTATATTAACCTTTGTGAAAATATAATAGTCTTGGACCAAGTTGCATGGCAAAATCCAACGTGCCAGGAACCAGAAGTACAAAATATTTATTTTCACGTCACAGCTTGAATGTGCACACAACATTAAAGACACCTGATTCGGTTCAACTAACTCTGGATATCTCTTTTGTGATTGATGGACTGATTAAACATTCCACAACCTCAGAAATCTGAGTAACCTGCAAAATTTTTCATTCATTTTTGGGACACTTGAGGGCAAAATTGAAAATGCACGGCCCTACAAACACACGAGGATACACCAAATCCATTACTGGATTTCGTTTTGTCCAGAACAGGTGCAGCTTACCCTAAGGTGTTATGAAGGACACGTCTATTGTGTGCCACAGCCTTTGGAGATTCCCACTTGTCAGTTGGGCTCTCCCTTACTCAAAAAGTGGTTTGATGCACTCAGAACTCATACTCATGCTCTTCCTCAGGCGGGCTGCCCCTTCAGCAGAATTTTCAGTAGACCGGACACGTCACCTCATGTCCTTCCTGACGATGTTGGGGCCCAGTCCAGACTGGAATGTAGGTCTGTCGGCTGAGGACTTGTGTACAAAGGAGTGTGGTTGGGTCCAAAAGGTGGTCCAGGACCTAATCCCCTGGGATGCAGGCACTGATAGTGGGGTGTCATATGAGGTGGGTAAAAATTTTATAAAATTAAATGTAACATGTTATTAATTTACCCTCAATCAATGGCACAATAAAGTGTTTTTTTCTGTTTTTGCTCTAAGCGTGCTTGTGCTATGTAAAATGTTTTTAAATTTGTTGTGACATCAGCGGGTTCCTAAAGTGAAACATGAGGAACTACCATTAATCTAATATATGATGAGGAAAGCACTTATACCAATGTTTCCATGTTTGTTAAAATGTAAGATGATTGTACAATTTACTACTCAGATGTTACTAAACATTGTATGTGAATATCAAAACTTGTTGACGTAATACCTTATTAATTTAATTAGTTAAGTTGTCTAAATGCATGCTCAATAAGCAGTTAAGGTTTGACTTAACTAATTTTAAGTAAAACCTTCTGAAAATTATGCAACAAAAACATTAGTGTCCCTCACTCAAATAAGGTTACAACCCCACATTCCCTGGGCAATCGCAGCCTTTTGCAAGCTGTTGTTCGCTCTGCCTTTTACCCCCTGGATAACCTTCCTCGCTCTCATCACCAGCTGAGACTTCCCTTCACACTCACATTTTGACCTTGTCATTATACCAACCTCTTCATCTGCCTGTCTGCCCACATTCACAATCACTCCCTCTCTCACATCATACCACCAGGCTGCAACAATTCAAGTGTCATCGCCCATCCAATTCTCCTCTAAAAGCCTTGAGCAATGTCCCTCCTTCAGCCCTCACTCTCAGGTGCTGCATGCTCAATATCTCCTGTCAGCACCAAGAGATTAGGCTTAGAGTTTGACCAAATTTTGTGACTAAACATGTATGAAACTTTTGGCTGATCTATTAGAGCTCATACAGTTCACCCACTGAACTGTAGCCTCTTGTTTGTTTTATTTAATTTGACCTTTTCTCTTCCTCTGTTTTTTACTGTACAAATATACAAAATTGTATTCAGCAGTGGATTTTAAAATATGTGAAATTACCACTTGTGAGAGGAACACCTTGTTCTGAGGAAGAACCAAAAGGAGTATGTAGGCTAAGAAATATAAAAGGCAATTGTGGCATTAGCACAATGAGACTCAACAATTGTTCTTCTTTAATGCTGGTTGAGGGAAGTCTGAATCCACAGTTTTTGGCTTTTGTTTGACATGCATTTTAACATAATGTAATTACTGCAGATCTCCGCCTCAAATAAATGTCAGTAAATTTGCATGTGAATAACAGAAAAAAAAGTTCCTTCTTGGAACTGTATGTATTGGAGCAATGTTAAACACAAATGTTCAATTTGTCTTTAGGATCTAAGTAATGCAGTGCACTCTTAAGTTTACTCTATCCAAATGCATCATTTTCAGCGCAGTGAAAAGGCTCCACTGTTCTAATCTCCATTATTTAAATATTGCCAAAATAAAATAAAATCTGTAACAGAGTATCAAGTCTCAACCATTGTACTTTTACAGTAACGGTTGATTAATGACCACTCTTCACCTTTCTGCTTATCCCTCCCCTCTCTGACAAACAAAAACAGCTTTGCTCTTTCTCTATTTTTCTTTTGGGTGGCCTCAGTGGGGGTTGAAGGATGAGCTGGTCTTCTGCCTCCAGACTGCCTCTGGCGGTGGTGCTTCTATCAGCCCCCTGCTGGCAGACCTTTACTGTTGACTGAGAGTAGCTCCCATATAAACTACACTGCTCGTCCACAGCTGCTCTCTGACTTTGAAACTTGTCCTTTGTTCCAATTGCATTTTTTGTAACTTTTGTGACTTTGCACTCATTGTCCTTAACATGGAAATGTATTTTTCAAAGAAGTCCTGTCAGAGTGTTATTTTTAAAATCCTAAAGCTCCACTTTCTTGTGGCTCATGTATTTTTTTTCCCTTTTTCCTTCTTTGTCTGTGGTTCTTTTAGTCTCCCAACAAACCTACTGTGCCCCAGGATAAAATCCGTCCCTTAACCAGTCTGGATCATCCACAAAGCCCTTTTTATGATCCTGAGGGGGGTGCTATTACTCCTGTGGCGAGGGTGATGGTGGAACGCATTGCCAGAAAGGTTTGTCTGTTTTCCTAACAGTCAAGTCTTGGTTGTGTCTTTGATGGAATAGTGATATAATGCACCCAATTTCATTATGACAGGCATACACCGACCTCTAAAGGTAAACATTTAGTCATTATACAGTGTTTACAGTTGATCATTCTGTTTTTTATCAATTACCACACTTTGCATTTTAGTTGTGAAAAGTGTTTCAGTGCAATTAGTTTGGTGATCTGAAGAAAGCTCCATTACAGAGCAATAAAACTCATCAATCCAGTGATTCCTTTATGAAGGGGGAGATAGGGGTTTCCTCCCCAAACATGAAGAAAAAAAGTTTTGGGAGCATTTTTTATTCACTTCCTGTATTCTGTTAGGGCAGTACATTGAAAAAATGTGTCTATTTAAACCACTTATGAACAAATTAGTGGTTCAGTTTAATATTTTATTTAAAAAATGTAAATTATTTTCTCTTATAGTGATATCAGTAGTAGCAATATGTGCAGCAGTAGTATTGTGATGTTCAGTACAGCTTGTGAAGGAAGTACAGCATAAACATTTAGTTAATTAAACCATTTAATGCAGGTATTTAAATGAGTTTTCTACAAGATATTAAGCTTTTTCAATTATGAGGAGTGATGAAACATTATCGCTGCAAGAGGGCTCAAAGGTTAGCAGTCCTTCAGTGGCATCTAGAGGCAGCTGTGGGGATTTTTTTATGCATGATTCTGTGTTGACATCCACAAATTATGAAATGCATTCCTGTACTCTATAGTCATTGTGTGCCTACCACAGCTAGGATCATTTTAAATGTATGGTGACCTTTTGCTTACCTGTGTGCTTCTGCTTGTTCTGCTAGCCCTAGGAGGTGAATAGAAGGACTGAACAAGAATAAACAGAAACCCAGAGCAACAAACCACTTCCACAGTGGTGAACTATTGTAGCAATATAAATGTCTGTCTTGTGTTCACAGGGTGAACAGTGCAACATTGTCCCAGACAATGTGGATGACATTGTAGCAGATATTGCCCAGGAGGAGAAAGAGGAAGGTCTGCATCCTGTTCCATTTTCTCTTTTTCACACACACAAGATTAAAAGCACACATAACAATGGTAGGCTATTATAGAACGCCTATTCCCCTTTCTATCCTGCAGATGATACTCCTGAGACATGTATCTACTCAAACTGGTCTCCATGGTCTGCCTGCAGCTCGGCCACTTGTGAAAAGGGCAAACGAATGAGGCAGAGGATGCTGAAGGCACAGTTGGACCTCAGTGTTCCCTGCCCACACACTCAGGATTTTGAGCCTTGCATGGGGCCTGGATGTAGTGATGAGGGTGGGTATTTATCTAAAAAAAACTAATCGCACTGGGTTGGCCAGAAAAAAGTAGAAGACTGCTTTGAAGATGGAGAAACACTGTAATTAATTAAGATTCCTCTACAGATTCCCCATCCACTGAGCACCTTTACGAGCATTTTTAATATCTGTGATAATTATCGTACCCATTAATGTCTTGAAAAGTTATGGCATGTTTTGAAATGCTTCTTTTGTTTGTTATTCATAAAATACCCGAGGTAGCACTCTACAGCAGCAAGAACATGAGAGTAGAAGGACAGGCGAAGAGAACACTTTGTTTAGAAGAGGCCATTAAGCATATTTATTTATAAGAGACATTTGGCTGTAAATTGTACTCTGTGTTCCGGAGGTACTTGCACTGCCTCAGGGCTGGGTTAGGCTTGTTTTATGTTTTCAGACTTCACCTAGCCATTAGTTTGTCATTTATTACACTTGGAGAAAAGATGTTGGTGCTTTGTATTTCGAGATAAAAGGAATGGATGATTTAATTCATCATGTGACACGTATGAATAAATAATGTGAGAAATTCAACTGTCCATTAAGACTGCTCCCACACTTAAAACAGGCATGATGCCTACATTCAAGCCATTTTTAGTTTCCTGTTCTCTGTCAAATCCTTCACTTTTAACAACAAATGACTACGAACAACAAAAAAAAATGATAAAAAGGCAAATCTTTTGTTTATATGTTGCACAGGCAATTTCAGTGAGTCTGCACTAACATCATTCTTACTTTTTTGTATTTGTGTTACTGGTACAATCAAACTTATGATGATAAAAAGAAAGTACAAATGATTAGAGCATCCATAGTAATAATAATAGTAATATCACTTAACATCATGAACGATACAATAGTGGTATTCCACTAAATTTATTTTTAATAATTACCATAAATTTAAAAGCAGTTTTTTTCCCATAGTCATATTGGCTTTGTCAAAGTTGCTAATGAGATCAAGATCTGTAGATATTATATAAAGAAACTCAGCTATTCCCTTATGAGCAACCACTTGGCAACAGGGGGGAGAAAAAAAAATCCCTTTTAACTATAACAGACCTCCAGGAGAACCAGACTCAGGGATACAGGCCATCTGCCTCAACAGACAGCAGAGAGATAAAAGATTAACAGTATGGAACAACAAACAATATTATAGTTAACATAGGAATTATATATGAAAACAGAAATACAGAAAAGCAAATCACAACTGCGTCATTCAGGGAGATTCTATTATAAGCCCAATCATTCTGTGTAAATAATTTGCAAGGGCACCTCACTCATACTGTCCAAGAATATTTAACATAATTAACATTTTATATGCAGTTTAATTAAATACAATGCAATTTGTGATCATGTGCAGTCAAAATTCATTATTTTTTCTGTTGCCAAAATCACCCGGCCTTCGTTGGACTCATTGGCTGCTTCATCTTTCTCCTTTGACTCTAAAGATGCTTCCACTTGTATGATGTCAGAGTGGATAACCTGGTCTCCATGCAGTGTGTCCTGCGGTGCAGGGACGCGTTCCAGGGAGCGTTATGTTAAACAGTTCCCCGATGATGGCTCAATCTGCACTCTGCCCACAGAGGAGACTGAAAACTGTGTGGTAAATGAGGAATGCTGTGAGTTTTTGCTTTCGTTTTCAGTTTATCAAACTTTCATATCAACACATTACTTCTCAAATGTAAGTAACACTGAATTTTCTGTAATGTGCACTTCCCTCTTGGTCTTAGCTCCCAGTAGTTGCCTAGTTACAGAATGGGGTGAATGGGATGTCTGCAGTGCCACTTGTGGTCTTGGCATGAAGAGGAGAGAGCGAATGGTGAAGATGCCGCCTGCAGATGGCTCCATTTGTGGGGCAGAGGTTCTAGAAGTGGAGAAGTGTATGATGCCAGAATGTCGTGAGTAGCATCATTTTCAGTCCACAACTATCCTAAAACCTCCTACGGTGAAAATCTGGTGAAAATTGCCCCATTAACACTATCTACACCAATCACAATATATTTCAGCAGTCAGTGTTTTCACATTATGTAAAGTGTTAAAACTATTTTTTTGATATAACCAAATGGATTTCCTGTAGTCGTTGCCTGAACTTCAGTCATTTGAAATTATTTTTTCCCCTTGTTCCATCATGACAAACTTTCTAGTGCCTTCATTCCAAGTTTCAATTACAAGTTTTGATTACATTTAAAATAAAACTTTTGTTACAACTTCATTTCCAAAAAAGTCAGGATGCTATATAAAATGTAAATAACATATGAATACAATAATGATAAAATAATTAATACAGTGTATTTACTTGCTGCAATATTTATAAATTTCAAATGTTGTAACCAAGAAATTTGAATTTTTTTTTTGTAAAAAGAACATACATAGATTATACAGTGCATAACAAATACATTAGACCACCATCCAATGGTATATGCCATTGCTGTGCTAAATTAACAATATTGGTATTTTTTTTGTCTCTGTAATAACTACTCGACCAGGTGTTTAACTACAAAGTGTTTAATAGAAATTATATTTTTAATGCTAAAATTTTCAAATTGACTGTATTACAAAAAAGCAGAAAAAATAGTAAAGCACATTATTATTTTTTGTAATCTTTGTTGATATCAGTTTGAGCATATCATTAACTGTGTTAAGTAATATAATTAAATAATTCAGAGGATCCAGCGAGATATCAGAATGAAATGTACATGGCTAAAAATGAAAACAGCCATGACATTAAGAACTTTGGCAGCACGGCATTTAAAAGACAATTCTGTAGTGCAAATCACTATATCACAGCATGGAGTCGGGAATACTTCAGAAAGCCATTGCCAAGATGCTGGTTTAGTTCATTACAGATAAGGTCAAAACCCATAAAAAATGGTGTTAAACTGGGCTGTCTACAGTCCAGACTGTCCACTTTTACAAAACAAAAATAGCCTATGGCAGATAGAGAGAGAGAGTGAGGAAGAACAGAACGGGATTACAGCTATGAGTTTCCTCACTTCCCAAATTCAATACAGTGTTATTAAAAGAAGAGGTAACACAACACAGTGCTGGAATAAAATTAAAACATTTTTTTTTTTTAAATCAAATCAAATTTCTCAGTTTTAACATTTCATAAGTTGGTATTATTTCACTTTGTACTATTCTGCATTGTTTTATCATTATTGTTATTTTTTGATTCACACTTTACACAATGCACCAATTCATTTGGAAACCAGGTTGTAGAATATGTTTGATATTGCATTCATCTAAGCAAATGAGAAAAAGCATGTGTTTTTCTTTGGCTTAGATACAATTCCCTGCTTACTGACTCCCTGGTCTGACTGGAGTGATTGCAGTGTAACTTGTGGGAAGGGTTTGAGGACACGGCAGCGTATGCTCAAGTCGCCTGTGGAACTGGGAGAGTGTACAGAAGAATTAGAACAGGTTGAGAAGTGCATGCTACCAGAGTGTCGTAAGTAATAAACTCCACCCATGCACTGAACATGTTCATCTCTAATTTATAAATTTATGTCATTTATCGTCTAATACTTGTCATGAAAACTTGCGTCTTGATGTGAACATTTACATTCATAAGGGGACTTCTCTCACAGTAAGAAAGGGCAGATAAACAGAGTTGGTTTCTTGTTTATTCTCATTGTGTTGATGTATATTGATATAGATAGTGAAGCTGAGTAGCAACATGCCTAACCCTTCCTGAACCTTCCTGAACATGAAAAAAAGCAAAAAGTCTGCTTGTCACACTTTTGAGAGTTCTTGAGATCTATTTCAACAAATGATAAGATTAGACTGAACTTTTTTGCATGAATGGACCACTGGAATGTCCGTCTTGCTACATGGTAATTATCATGGATTCTCTTAAATAATGACTCAGAGTATTGGATTCTGTCAAGACATATCTTGAATCTTCACAGTGATAGAACTTTTCTCCAAGACAGTGATCCAAATGTTAACAACAATTTGATACAGGAATTAAAACTAATGTCCTTCATTACTTTTGTGTCATCGTGTGATTTATTGTACGGTTATTTATTATTAAGGCTTTTTTTTCCATATTTCTTCTTAGCCATAGACTGTGTCATGTCAGAGTGGAGCGAGTGGTCAGAGTGTAATAAGTCCTGTGGGAAAGGTCATACAATCCGAACACGCATGGTGATGCTTGAGCCTCAGTTTGGCGGAGATCCTTGTCCTGAAGCGATCCAGCGGAAAAAGTGCAAAATCAGGAAGTGCAACCGAGGACAAGGCAACAGTGATGAGAAGAAACGTCGCAAGGAACAGCGTGAAAAGAGGAGGAGCAAACAGGGCAGAGCTGAAGGCAACTCTGAGCATCCAGGTTGGTATCCACCGTCCTTTTTGCTGATTCAGGACTACAACACTTAAAATGTACCTCTTTTTTCTAATTTTTCTTACTCTTAGGGTGTAGAATGAGACCATGGTCAAGCTGGACAGAATGTACAAAGATTTGCGGCGGAGGAATTCAAGAACGCCTCATGACAGTAAAGCAGAAGTTTAAGACTGCCCAGCTGTCCAGCTGCAAGGACAGGAAGGAGATCAGAGCTTGTAATGTTCACCCCTGCTAGGAAGGAGTAGGGGAGCAGTGGGTGGTGGGGATGGGATGATGGGTGGACTGGGAAGAGTACAGGGCACACTGTTGCACAATGATCCAATGCACTCTGTTTAGGGCTGAAATGACACATTCTTGAATCTGTATAGGTTAAATCCAGACATGAGGTCAGCTGTTGTTAACAGAAGAAAAAAAGTCAAACATTTCTCTGTAAGTCTGGGTTTAAACTTTAAAGCTGATTCTTTTGTGCTTTCAAACTAGCTCTGACATGACTCTTTTGCAACATTACTGTAAACTTGTTGTGGTATATTATATCTTGAAAAATATAATTATGAACTATAAATTGTTTTCATAAAAAGAAGAACTGTTATATCTTGTGGTATCCTTAAGTAGTACAGTATATTCCAGACTTTAAAGCACAGGTGCCCAGCCATTCCAGTGTTTTATATGCCTTCAGTTGTTCAGTTGTTTCTAGGGAACAAAAAGCCCAGTTGACTTTATACCCGGCTATGTCGTTGTACATGTAGATGCACCACAGCTGACATCTATATGGTTTGGAGCATTATTAGAAAATGTATTATTTTTTTGCAGTGGAATTTTTTGATAAGAATGTGTCCCAAGATTCTTACCAAAGTCTTGTGTAGATGTTTTCTAGATGTATTTCCCTCATTTTGTTTATCTCTGTCCCTCTAACATATTAATATTTTGGAATAATATCACCTTTACAATAAAAGTAAATGTGACAGCTTGTCAAATTGATCCGTGTTTTTATTCTGGGGATTAACAGGCACAGTAACAAGGACGGTTATATACCCTTGTGCTACCACTAGATGGGGACAACAAGCCTAAAACCTTTAGGTCATTTCTGAGGTTGGTGCTTTATCTGCCTGTTGTGCCTCGCTCTCTATATAGAATAGCCACAAGGGGGCAATGTAATGAAGATAATTTCATGATAAGAGAAGGATATTTTATTCATTTCTGAGTGTTGATTTGGTTTGCAAATAATACTTAAAATTTCCTGAAACTGATTGGGATAATTTGCTGCTTATTATCATTCATACAGCAGCAAACGGTACGACCTCTATTCAAAAGCCTCCTATCAACAAAATCGTTTTACAGGATTGTTCTGGTAGACAGAAACTGGGGAGCATTCAGGAGCATTTGTTAGCTACACAGAGGGTCTGCTCTCACTTTAAAGGATCATAGCAGTTGGAGAGCGCTGAGTTTTTATGGACGTGCTTGCTGAGATCTTAAAAGAATCTGCCCCCCCTATCATGTAATAGGTGGGGGGAGGGGATGGTGTTAGGCCTTCCTCACTGTGTGGAACTCTGGGGACAAGGGTGAAAAATTCAATACACACACATCATAATGTCATTCCTGTTTCCATGCCAACACAACCACACATGGGGGAAGCCTACACACTGCACAGGCGATGGAAACATGGTGGGGGAATTATTACAGGCGTGACTGAGATGTTAAAACAAAAAATGCTGTGGAAGCTATAATGAGAAGTGCATGGGATTTTTAAAAAGATGCATTTACAAGGAGTGTGTGTTTATATTTGTTTGTAATCTGAACCCCTAGAAACCCTTGTAGACATTATCTAGTTTCTAGTTCTAGACGAGAGCCAGCTGCTGATTTGTTAGCCCAGCTCAAACTCTTATAACAGACTGAAAATTATCTCAAAGATGCAAGGGAACTTTACACGTCCCTGATATTGTAATGAGTGTCTTCTATCTGTGGACAAATTTATAAATATTTATATTCAGGGGACAGGGCCCACTACTGACATAATAGCTTACCTCTCAGCCCTCTTCCTCATTTTGTATGCTTCTGACTCCAACTGAGAAAATAAATTAGGTCCAGCTGTTGTTGGGATAGAGACACATATCTGCCATGCGGGTTAGGCTGACATTATCTTAAGTGATACAAGCTTTTTTAGCCTCAAATATTCATGTATGTTAGCCTGCTGCAAAATCAGTCCTACTTTCAGAAGTTTTTCGTGGATGGAATGGCATGGAATTTTTTGCATGGCAATTACACAGTATACATTTCATTGTTGATAAGTTATTTAAGTTTTCATGTCATAAATCACCCAGAAAAGCCTTATTTTTACCACTGAACATCAGTTTCTCCATTTTTAAAAATGGTGTTGCCTACAAATCTTCCATAATTTCTTAAGATACCTGTAAGAAGCAGAGGTACTTTGATAAAGAAATAATTCAGTTTTGGATGTGAATATACATCTGGTCATAGAACTGAAACGCTTCTACAGCCATGTTAATGCGCTGTGAAACGGTTCTTAGGCAAGGTTATTTCTTTGAGGTAAATGCTAACTCTAACATGTTAACATAAAGCCCAGGCTAACATCTGTGTAACATGTTGTATTTAGCACACACAGCATGTTGAATCTTTATTAACATGTTGGCAGGACATTATCTGTTAACACTAAGCAGGATCTACTGCTGAGGCTTCTGGAAACATTTATTTCCTCATAAAAACGGTATTGGAACTGTAGTGAGAAGAACTGTTGAGGATTACCGAAGTCATAATTATCTATATAATATTTATAGGCATTTATCCAGGCTTATGAGATAATGACCCATCCTAGTTTAGAGAAGCCTACATTACATTAAGCAGCTAGTTAGAAACCAGTATAATATGATGTTCTAATATTTCTGACTGGTTTCTTAACATTTTTGTTGGTACAGAATTGAGGCTAAGATTGTGAAAAAAAAGCTCTTGGCCATTAAATTCTTCTAAAAAAAGGTACAAGGTTTGAGTTCCTTTTATATTGTCCTCTCAAGCAATTCCTCAGTCTGGAGAGGAAGACAGAGGAAATACAGGATTTCATAAACTAATAAGCCTCAGAGGGAAAATCAATAAGGTTGTGAGCCCTGCAAAGGCTGGTTTCCTCAAATTTATAGACTAGGACAACAATCAGTGTCCTGCGCTGCAAAAGCTCAGTTTATATTAGAAAATGTTTAGCATAGTTAATTAAATCAACAGTTATAGTGAGTGGGTGAGGCAGTGAGGCAGAGCTTTGTGAAGTCTGAAGCCTCAGGCTGCAGCTATTTCCTCAAGGGTATGGTCAGTTTTAAGGCTCCAGTGTTATGAATGCATATTTATTTCAAAGCATAAATGGCAATTCTGCTTATTGTTCTGCTTTTCTCCCACTATAATTTGCTGCCACACCTTTGTAATGTTGGTAGCAACTAGAAGGGCCTTTTACACTGATATCAAAATTTGATTTCACTGTCATGTTAATTTCCTGTTGCTGGGGAAACATGTTTTTCTGGGCTTCACAACCTAAAATTTAGTGGCACTCCAAAGCAAGACTATAAAAACTTCAAATTGTCTCAGAATGTTTTTGTTTTATTTTTAGCTTTGAAGAGTGATAACACATGAATACCAGGGCAGTAAAATAATGTTGCACATACTAAATACATAGGTATTAGGTATTATAATGCCTATATTACATAGTAATAGTAGGCCTTTTATAAAAATTTGTATTTTGCTTTACATAATCTCTGTTAGCCTGAGGTGAACTGCATGACTTCCCTTTTTCTTGGACTACTAGGAATCCTGTACTTAGTGAGTATTGCCCATTACAAATCGCTATGTTTATACATATAATGAGCTGAAACTACAAAGCGTGTTTTTGTGTTGATGAATAAAAAGTGTATGCAAGTTGGCCTTTTTAAAAATGTTTTTAAGAAATTCAACCCTATGACCTTAAATTAGATATGTGAGTAAAACAACCCAAAAGCATTGGACTGCTAGAATTCAGAATCTTTGAGTGTAGGAGGAACACTTAAATTATCATATGTAAAGGGACAAGTTACACATTTATTAACACTTTTCATGCCATTAAAATGATATTTCACCAGCAATGAGAAAGACAACTGCAAACTATAAGCAAAATTCTATCTGTCACTAAAGAATTTATATAAGTTCAGCATGTTAACTGGAAATGGGTAGCTGTTTGGTAAATAGTTTAACATTTACAGTACTATGCATCCATCACTTCTTTATATTTTGCCAAGAAAATGGTAAATATGTGGAGTGATTTGTTGAAATGTGCAAAAGTACTTTCAAGACAGACTGAACATTTCCAGATGAATGGTGCATAAAAACTTCATGGTCCTTATCTGTATTCATAATTTCATCAGATTTGACAAGATCCCCAAACCTCTGGCCGAAATGCTCCTCCAAACCATGAGAGATCTTTCATCATGTTTTGCAGATGACTGCAGACACCAGATATGTTAAATTTGGATTCATTGCTGATATGGCATGATTTTGGATAATGCTTGAGAATTTTACTTTCAAACATTTGGACCTTACTCCCAAACTCCTTTTTGAGGTTTTAAATTTGTTTACTTGACCAAAGAGTTTGCATTATTAAAATAGGAATGCCAAATTTAGGCTGGAAATATAAGACTGCCATCATTCTGCCATCGTTTTTATTACTGCCACTTTTGTCTTTCAAAATAAAAGTATCAAACATTTAAACCTTAAATGAAACATTAACCAAACAAACAACATGCTTGTTACTACATTATTACCCCCGGGTTCTGATCTGTTATTACATAAATTTTAATATAATATCACCGAGCTTTGGATATTATTCTGGAAATTAAGCTTTAATAACTTGCTATTACCTTCTCGTTTCCACCCTACCCCACTAATACCACATTAATACTTGGCTGAAATAGAAAGTGCTACCCTTTTTCCTTTGTTGTTTGTAAGTTAGTTCTTTAATCCACAATAGTTTATAATTAAACACCCCTCGTGTTTTACCCTCACAACTGCTTTTGAATAGAAAATATGTTGTTATTTGTTGATGTGTCTATATGTGGGTGTGTACACAATATGTTTCTTTGGCTACATCCTGAGAGAGCTTGAACCTCCTTCTCTCAGCATGGCTGTTGATTCCTTCACTCCAAACCGATTGGCCTGGGTCACAGTGAATCAGAAGACAACAGAGAGAAAGCCAAAATCACACATCCATCTGTTCTCACGTCTTTGCTTATTGTTGTCAGCCAAACTATTAGAACAGCAGGTAAATGGATAAAACAGAAGAAAAATAGTGAACAAAAAGTGCTGCAAATGCAAGACAGTTCTTGAGGTTAAATCAAAAGATAGCATTCCTATTTTTAATTAACTGGGCTTAACAGTTTGCTCCTATTGGAAACATACCCTTAGGATTTGGATTTGTCTGTATCTCGGTTAGTTTGATGGCTGAAAACAGTTTTGATAGTCATGGCTAAATGGGGTAATTGTCTCAGGAAAGAAATCCCAAATCTAGATCGCCACCAAAACTGAATCAATTATTCAACCGCCTGAGGATTGTCTGTCTAACGAATTTCATGGAAATCTGTACGTTTTTTTTTTTTTTTTTAGCAGCATTGCAGACTATCAGACACAATAAATGACCCCCTTCTGCAGAGTTAATTATTTTAGTGGGTGCTTGTTATGGATATAAAAGGATTTTTTGAAGCTGTAAGGTTGACTGTGGGCAAACTTAGTAAACTATCTCTGGCAGTTCTCACTCAGTGTTGTTAACAAGACTTGGCAAAAGCTTTGAGATATTGATGTTGTTATATAAAGCCTAGTTTCTCCACTCTATAGTTTGGCAGTATTCCTATAAGGACTGCATAAATACAAAGTGTGTTAAACACGACACATTTTGTTACAGGTAACACAAAGGTTATTTTGTGTGCTGACAAATCTTTCTCCCCCAAACAACTCTGTCATTTTCATTAAGTAAAGCACTTAACATTTCAGTGGGAACAATTTATTGCTGATTTATTGATCATAATAGGTGACCCTCAGGACACCTCCAAAATAACCAAATGCTAAAATGTTACAATTCAGGGTTTCCCCTTTATCTATAGAGGAAAAGCTTAGAGAGCTATATGAAGGAGGCTTTATAGCAGTTGTATATACATATAACAAAAATAACAACAAAAATCTAATATTTTATATTTTTCTCACACTGGACATGGATTATTTTTCATTAGTATCAAATCATTCTTCAGGCTTTTGTATATAAATGTTATGTGTACTTTTTGATACATATAATGGACTTAGATAATGACTGTAAGAATGTGGCAAATTGTTCTACTTAGCGTAGCAATGGCGATGAGTGAAGAACTATTGTGACCTGTATCCACCATACACTGGAAAAACCACAGGCTGAAATTCATCTGTTTCTTTCTGCATGTAATATTTCTTGCCATGTAATATTTATTATTACCACTCTATAATTGTTAGTGCTGATGATCTGAAGTTTTTAGTGGGTCAGCACCCATTAGACTGTTTAAATCTGCCTGGGATTTAGCATGCCTAGATTTTTGTTTAGTAAAGCTACTGAAAATATTGTTAAGCATTAGTAGTGCCTGGTGTTTAATCTATATATGAGATGTGCACCAATGCATATGTACCAATATGCCAACATAGTTGCATAACTATTTCCAGTCAATTGTCTTGTGTTACTGGCATCAAGTTAAAAAAATAAATAAATAAAAACATTTCCTAGTTTAACATTTAAAATATTTGATGGTCCATCAAATATTTGATGGACTCTGAAAACACAATGATAACACTTGTTGACATTGTGTGGTTTTTTTTTTTTTTACCTTGTTTAAATGTTATTCATTTTCAAAGAACTCTACATAAATGTTGCTGAAGGATTTCTGCTATATTAAAAAACTATCTAAAACTGCAAAGGCCTCTTGTGCTTCCAATTTATGCAACAAAAAAACAAAACAAAACACATCAACAGTTTTGCTCAGCAACACGGCAAAATGGAGAAGAAGTTGTGTATGTAGAGATGGAGACCACTTTACAACTAGATGTCTGTCGGCACACACTCTGTGTCTGGTATTATGCTGCTTTACAACATCAACTCATCTTCCAGAGTGCTTTTCTGCCTAGAGGGTGTAAAGGGACATGGCCTTAGAACAAATGCCTTAGTGTAAACATAAAACCTCCAACAAGCTTATATTAACTGTTCTTTAAGTCTCTGTGGATTCATGTGACACTGGCAGTTAAAAACGTGGTTTCTGGCACATTGTCATGTGGATGATTGCAAAAAGAGACTGTACACCTAGTAGTTGTTTATGGTATGGAGGAGTTTACCAAAGAACCTTTTTTTTAAACATGAAACAGATATACATACCACTAGTACAGATGGTACAGCATGCATAAATTTAAACACACCATAATATCTACCCTGTATTTCTCAGAACTTAATTGAAGGCACTAAATCATTTGATAGACCTTGTAAGTCAGCCTCAAAATCTTTGGTTGCCGCATCATTTGTGCTGAACTGGCTGTGCTCATTTAGTGAAAGGAGGAGCAAAGGTAGATCAATGAGTACAGCTCAGTAAAGGAATGACCTGTTTATGCAAGCTAATGGCTCCCAGAGCAGTGTCAGTGCATGTAATAGGTCCCAGTAATGTCTTCCTCATACCATTTAATTTCTCTCTCTCTTTTCTTCCACCTCTCCCAAAGGAAATCTTTATCACAGGCAATATGAGTCTGGCTTCTTCAGTGGCTTCAGACAACTTTACTTTGACATTATAGGCCAGCATGATGACCCAATATGTATTAATATGTATGCTAGCATATAAAATATATAGGAAATGTATATATTCAGTATTAGTACAGTTCTTTACAGAAATATAATAAAAAGACACATTTTTTATTGTTTTAATACAGAAGTCAAATAAGATTTTTTTAATTAAATTAAATTAAATTAAACTAAATTATATTTTATTCACATAGCATGAAATCACAACAACAGTTACCTCAATAAGCGTTATATTGTAAGGTAAAGATTCTACAATAATAAAGAGAAAACCCCCCAACAATCAGAAGTCCCCGAAGCACTTGGCGACAGTGGAAAGGAAAAACTTCAGGAAGAGACCTCTGGCAGAACCATGCTAAGGGAGCCATCTGCCACAACTGGTAGGGAGTGAAAGGAGAAAGACAGGAGAAAGACACACTATGGAAGAGAGCCAGAGATTAATAATAACTGATGATTAAGAGTTGTGTATAAACACATAGTGTGTGAAAAAAGTGAGTGAGTGAAAAAGAAACACTCGCGGGAATCCCACAGCAGTCTAGGCCTAAGCAAGGCAGCATAACTAAGCAAGGATTTAGTCACCTGATCCAGCCCTGACTGTATGCTTTGTCTAGAAGGATAGTTTTAAGCCTAATCTTAAATGCAGAGGGTAATTGTTTCCCAAATGTAAACTGGGAGCTGGTTCCACAGAAGATAGGTCTGAAAGCTCCCAGTCCCAGGTAATAGGCATACAGGTAATCTAAAAAAACAAAACAAAACTTGATTAGACCTTACTGTCACTCCTAAACTGATGTTAGATAATAAATCGGTTTGAGTACATTTTTCAAGGGGAGTAATAATTTAATAATACGTGTTAAATGTTCCAGAAGTCACTCCTTGAAGAAGTGCATTTATCTTAAAAAAGATAGCAGATTCAAATGAAGCATAAGAGGAACCTAATGGAACTTCAGATGATGATGTCAGATCCAGAAGATTTCAGCAGACTTAGAGAAATAAATTATTTAGATACAGAGCATCTCCTGAGCGTGCTGGAAGAAACTGTGTAGGATTTTTTTTTCTGTTCTCTTATTAGAAAATCTTTGGTGATTTTGTTTGTTTGTTTGTTTGTTTTGTAGATTAAACAAATCGTAAATGCTTTCTCCACAACAAAAACCCCCGGCATAAATCAAAAATTGCAGACAGAAACATTCCATGTTAAAGTCTACAGTAATAAAAGGGAAAGAATAGAGTAAAATAATACTGTAGCTGATGTAGTTAATTGTGAATTAATACAGCTGAGCAGTTCTGATATGCTGCCACATGTCAAAATGATATATTGTTGCAGGTTTTGTTAAGAGACAAAGTTGTGTGGATTGTCATGGTTATTTGCATCTTAACAGGTTCCACCACCCTTGTGACTAACACTGTTATCATGTGATAACATTGTGGTTCACAGCCATACCCCAAACACATAATTTCTTAATTAGTTTCTTCAGTGTTGCTAAGCAATTTCAACTGTACCAGCAGATACAGGAGCCAGAAAGAAGTCGTTTTAATCAACACTTACTCCATCATACTCAGGTTAGGTTCAGAGAGACACCAGTTTTTCTACATCATCATCAACGTGTGATGTTAATAGGTTGCAACTATTTTCTGCGTATTAATGTACAATGTGTTTAAATATTTAGATTGAAAGTTAATGAGGGTTTTACAAGTTTGTAGTGATAACGGTCACAAACACATTAGGTTAGCTGTTTCCACCTGTGGTGGATGGAACAAATTTCATCTCTCCTAGGTTCCATCAGATTTCCCCTCTTATGTGATTTCTCATGTAAGAAGCAGGTAGTCAGTCTCAGCTGGGGCCATCCTCAGATGTTCTGCACCAGTGCCACCCTGATTCGATGATTGGTGAGCAGAATAGTGATCAATCCCTGCACCTAAAAATGGAAACGGACAACCATAACCACAGATATAAGAGCTATAGAGGTCCTCGCTGCTCTGTTACCATGGCAACACTGGGGGGGTGGGGGTGGGGTGGGCATCATCATCAGCTCTCTGAGATTGGCTGTTGGTGGTATGGTGCAATGGTTCAGCTCAGTTGGTTGTTCTGCCCCCTGAGTGGCACGGATAATGGTTCATTCTACCTTGATCTGGTGGACAATCAGCAAATTCCTAATGGGCAAATGGGAAAGGCTGTATAATTGACACATCAAAGCCTAATCACATGAAGCATGAAAAGAATAATTCATGATTCAGTTATGTAAAAGCCATGTCAGACTTTGCCATTAAGCAAGCATCCTTTGTCTGTGCATCTGTGTGTGAGTGCGTGCGTGTGTGTGTGTGTGTGAATCACATATGGTCACATATTTCTCACCATTCAGTCTCAAATACAAATTAGGCATAAATACAATCATTAAAACTTTATAAATAAAGGAAAAAATAATATACAATTTCTATATTATGCTTGAAGTAAATTTTCCTTTATCATACAAAGATTGCACTTTGAAAACTGCCAAGTATGCAGCATTTATTCTGTAAACTATGATAGTTGTTCCTACAAATTAGAGACACACATGCAGTATACACCTTGAGCATCACAAAACCTAGCTGATGAATTATTACTGACATGGTAACACTGTCACCAAAACAAGCGAATTCCCTGATGGAATATTGTATGTTCCGTATCATATAGTCCACAAAAACATGCAATATACACCATATGCACACACTAACACAAACACATAAATACTTCCACACACACACACAACACTGTGAACCTTCGTGTTGTCTTGCTCCCCTGGGTCTACTTACAAAGCTCTTTCCCAGCAATGCAGTAAGACTGTTGATGCTCTGGGAAAGTGTCAGAATAACAGAAGAGATAGTTACTACGTTGCTCAGACTGCCCTCGGGGTAAGGATATCTCTCAAACAAAATCAATAGTAGCCTGCAACAAATAAAACTCATCAGCGTTATTATATGTGAGTCACACGTGTGGTTTCATGCTCACTAATGAGAAGGTCCAGGCATCCTCTGACTGCTTGTAAAGCCTCAATTCCTTTGCACTAATTTTATATGTTGGCTTCTTCACATATAATAGATGTTTTATCGTGCATTTTGGACAACAAGACAACTGTAAACAATACAAAATTTGATTCCTCAGGAGAAAACAACTCAAAAGGCTTTTTATCTTTTTTTTTTTTTCAAACAAACTATGTCAGCTTCTCAACTATATCATTTTCTTTCTCTTTTTCCCCCTCCTGCTAAGATGCACTACAGCCAAATCAACTGGGCAGCCTACACATTTTACCTATAGGAGCTGCTCAGCCATGGAAACTCTTGACATGAAGTTACTGGCACACAGTTTTTGTGCTGATGTTAATGCCTAGGAGATTTAGAGCTCTGCAGTTACTGAGTCAGCAGAGCGTTGGTGACTTTTGCACACTGTGTGCCTCAGCACTCAGCAACCCTGCTCTGGAACTTTATGCGGTCTGCCACTTCATAGCAGAACTGCTGTGGTTCCTAAATGCTTCCAGTTTACAATAATACCACTTACAGTTGACCGTGGAATATTTATGAGGAAACAAATTGCACAAATTGACTTGTTGCAGTGGTTACAATGCCACACTCAAATTCAGTGAGCTCTTTAGAGTGACACATTCTTTCACAAATCTTTGTAAAGACACTATACACCTCTGCTAGTGGTTGCGAAAACACCTGGATTCTAAGACTAAGTGGTGTGGCTCAGTCGTCTTCTTTTTCTTTTGGCAGGTCCATTTAGGGGTCACCACAACAGATCATCTTCTTCGATTTCACACTATCCCTAGCGTCTTCTTCTATCACATCAACCCTCTGCACGTGCTGCTTCACTACCTCCATGAAAATTTCTGTGGTCTTCATTTTTATCTCCTGCCTGGCAGCTTGATATTCAGCTTCCCTTGACCTATATATATCCACTATCCCTCCTCTGCACATGTCCAAACCATCTCAGTCTTGCCTTTGTAACTTTGTCTCCAAACTCCTCAACCTGAGCTGTCCCTCATATGTACCACTTCATCCAGGGTACCCTAGAATTCCTCTTTCTGTTCTAATTGACATCCAACTTGTGGGGAATAAGCCCTGGCAATATTCAACACCACCTCTTCAGTTTCAGCGACAAACTCGTGACCCTATCTGACTCTCTCTTCACTTTCATAATACTCCCTACATATAAAATCCTCACTGTCACGCTGTTTCCTAACACACCTTACCCCTCTCCTCTTCCTTTTCCTTTGGGAAAGTGTGGCATAGTTTCCAACCTGTTGGCCCATGACCTTCTTGATTCAACACTTCTCATTTATCGGGGCTTGGGACTGGCAATAGAAGCATGCTGCCTTAGTGTGGCTCAATACTTTTGTCCATATAGTATACTGGAGTGCTTAAATATTTTTTGGCTACGAGCAATTTTACATTTTCTAAGTAATTCAGACTGTAATGTTTCCTAGTGCCCATGGCAAAATGTAATGCAAAGCATCTAAACATTCAAAAACGGTCCCATCGCTTTCAAATGTAAATTTATATTTATTGTGTGCAAATAAAGGACTTTTTATTGAACAGCTCTGGGATTATGAAGAATAATCCCTATAAATAATGTATTTGTTACATAAAGTGCTAATATAAATGCAAAAGAAGATGGATATTTGATGTAATTATGCACTTAGCAGGTTCTCAGGTGCCGATTTTATAATGCATTGGCGTGCAGCATACAGTGGTTGCAATAGCAGTAATGAATTTCAGACTTAGGGCAATCTAAAAAAAAAAGTGCACGCTGACAGGCATCAAGTCCATGTTTGTTTGTTTGTTTGTTATTTTTATTTCTAAAAATCACATAGACATTGAAAAAACACTTGCCCAAAGAGGTCTGCATGTGTGCTGGTTTCTAGCTGCTAATACCTGTTTAATATGAATTTACCCAGAAAGCACATGTGTGTGCATGCTTGTGTGCATGTGTCCATGAGTGCTTCTCTGTTTATCTTTCTCTCCCTCAACTAAATTCTTTTTATAGGAGCATCCTCCCACGGGCCTCAGCAGGTTTAGCAGGTGTTAACCTCTCTCTGGGAGGCTCCCTCCTGAGGCAACACACCATCTAGCAGAGCAACACATCTCATTCCCAGAGTAGCCTGCAGTCTGCCAGTCATGCGGGCAGAGATGATGGACAGGCAGATGACTCTCCATCAGCTTCAAAATAATATAATGCTCCCTGCTCCCTGTGGAGAAAATAACATGTTAACTTTATTAAAGTTCACATGGTAGGTTGTTCATTTCAAGTCTCAAGATTTCTGATTTTGATTCTAGTATGGCGACTTCTATAGAAGATTGAGCCCAGATTTGTGATCATTTTCTAGGTCACCAAATCAAACATCTACCAAGGCTCTGAGAACGACCTTTTTTCAGGTAGAGGGTTGATTTGTGCTCATGTTCTCTCATTCTCTTCTTCTCTCTCTTTTAGTTTTACTGTTAAATAACTGTTAAATGTTACTGTTAAATAATAATAATGTATTGCTGTATTTAATACATATTGTACAGTGTACAATGTACACTTTTATGATACTAAAGTTAGAGCACATTTATCTTGTGTCATGATACTGGTTATGTGAGAAAAGATCTAACCCCAGGTTAAATAATTCAATTCAATTCAATTCAATTTAATTTTATTTATATAGCGCCAAATCACAACAAAAGTCGCCTCAAGGCGCTTTATATTGTACAGTAGATCGCACAATAACCCAACAATCATATGACCCCCTTTGAGCAAGCACTTTGGCGACAGTGGGAAGGAAAAACTCCCTTTTAACAGGAAGAAACCTCCGGCAGAACCAGGCTCAGGGAGGGGCGGCCATCTGCTGCGACCGGTTGGGGTGAAAGAAGGAAAACAGGATAAAGACATGCTGTGGAAGAGAGACAGAGATTAATAACAGACATGATTCGATGCAGAGAGGTCTATTAACATATAGTGAGTGAGAAAGGTGAC
>VUQP01023028.1:4074-28552 GCA_015108555.1 Coptodon rendalli
TGTACAACAGTTCTTTTTTTTTTTTTTTTTAGATTTTCTTTTTATGCTCCGGGGCCCCTCCTCCACATCTTACTCACAACCACCAATTTTTTTTCTTGCCTTGTTTATCACAAAACCATGTCTTGAACTGCTCAGTTTTGTGGGTGAATGTTTTAGTATTTAGCTCATTATTTTCTTCCAACCTGCTCTTAAAAGGAAATAGGCAAAAACAAAATGCATATGTATTCATTGTTGTCTCAAGCAGGCACAAGACAGACAGTTTTAAATGTATAATTACAGGTGAATCAATTTTAAACCTTTCTAAAATTCTGAAAATTGTATCACTCCTTTTTGCTTAGTTGTTAGTGGTTGTCCAGTATTGATAAATCTATTTATTGATTAGAAAACATGAATTAAACTGAACCTGTTGTGCTCATTTCTAGCTCCATAATTTTATATTTGGAGAATACTAGAATAGCTTTGCATGGCAGTTCAAAATAATCCTTATTGTCTTATACTGGGCTTTAGTGCTGTCCATCCACTGTTTGAAACAAGCTCCTTCCTCCTTTTATCTGATTGGCTCTCCCCTAACAGCAGATATCTCCTCTCACTTATGTTGTAGATTAATTCTGCAGCCAGTGACCTCGTTATTAAAAGCTTTGTTATTATGACCATTCAACACTGTAACAGTTTAGTATATGAAAAAAAGGAAAAGCAGAATATGTCTAAAATAAAACAGATATACAGAGCATACGTAGTTTTTAAAACAGGTTAGTGAGAGACAGAAAAGAAGATGAAAACCGGGTAAGGATGAAACGACCATGTACTTTTTACTAAATATTCTTGTTTGCTAATTCTAAGGTGAGCACAGCTCATAAATGAGTTTTCTTTCTCAGTCTCCAGACTTTACCAAAGCCCTGTAGATACAATAGTTAGTTTTTAAATCACTGCTAAAGTAAACAATAACACATGTTAATTAGACTAGATAGTTATAAACTATATATAAATGCTGGACATAGCTTTGGGGTATAAAAAGTGATGCCAGTGCAAAAGTGCCTTACATTTGCTTTTTTTCATAGCCAGTAGGGGGCAACTCCTCTGGTTGCAAAAAGACTTGAGAGAATGACGCTTAATTCAGTTCAATTCAGTTTTATTTATCACCTAAGGTGGTTAATATATTTAAATCTAGACCTTACAATAATAAATAAATTAGCTCCCTCTTGGGGCACTTTATGCACTGACTCAGTAGTTTCAGCTCACAATGACTAAAATATGAAGTTAATTTTGTTCAAGTTTGAGTTAGTCATTGTCAGCATCAGAAAAAAAACTTATTCTGGAAGTGGCTTGTCAGTCACTGATATCCTTGATTTCATTTCTGAGCCGCTCCTAAGTCGTCAGTGAAACACCAAGATGGCAACAGTAAAATTGCTCAACTCGAAGCTTAATAGGACTTCAGTAATCAGTGGGTGTTGTTGTGGTGGCTGTGTACATGTCTTATACAGTCTGTGGTGATGACAGATAAAGTAAGAGACACAAAGGGTTTCTATATTGAAGTACAGCCTGAAATTATTTTAAAAAGTGGTAATTTATTTATTATGTTTAAATACAATAAGCCAGCATGCAACTACCGAACACTGCTGCTCCCCAATGTTCCCTAATGTTCCCATCACAATTGTACAAGGATTAACAAATTCTTATTTCATTAAGACTTAAAACACTGGCCACTTTCTCAGAAGACATTAGGCAGCTGTTCAGATTTTTCATTTTGATTTAAGCTATTCAACAATAATCATCACATTGAAATTTAGATGTAACTTAGTAACCAGATTAGCAAGCTAGCACTGATAGTAGCTGATAAGAGAGCTCTGGTTAATGTTAGAGTCTTTTTCTTGGCAGTAAAAAACACTTGCTCCCTCAGTAGCTTCACGTTCCTAATTTAGGCATAGCCAGTTATATTTGCTGTTACACATGACATGTGGTGCTGCTTGTAAAAATGAAAACTCTGGAGAAATGTTCACAAAAGACACTACTCTAGTTGCAGACACTTTGACACCTCTATAGACCCGAGGCTAGTTTTTCATGTACTAAATACAAACAAAGAGTTCCTTGCCCACAGATCAGAAAGAGGACCTAAACATGTGTTCCCTAAAAAAATCATGTAAGCAGGTTTTGTAGGGGTACAATTTCTCAGTCTCAAAATTATTCAAAAACATTTTTTTGAATACAAAATAGATCCTTAATCAGATGATTTTGTTTTGGGGTTTTTTTGTTGTTTTTTTTTTGGTACCTTCAACTTAAATTATGTCTGTGATTAAATGGGATGTAAAAGACAAAGTCTAAAAGGTCCCACGTACATGTTCACTGTGGCATTTAAGAGCTCTAGTGAAAAGTGATTAATGGTATGTTGAACGTTGGGTATTGTATTGTAATCGAGTTTCAGAGAGACCAGCTTATACACATTACACATTGCACAGTGCACTTGTGCACACCTGGAGCACTACACTGTAAAATCTATTTATTGTGAAATTATTGTTTTAATGTCTCTGAGTGAATGTAAATAGACTTCAAATAGAGTTTACATATATTTTATGATCTTACAGTTCGAGTTACAGATTTCTACAACCACCACATTAAATGGCCTTCTTACCATAGTAAATAAAAGATAGTTAAAATGTTTAAAATTTAAAATTCCCAAGTTGGTGTTTAATTCAGTTCAATTCAGTTTTGTTTATACAGCACTAAATCCCAACAGACGCCTCATGGCGCTTTATATTGTAAGGTTGACCCTACAATAATACATACAGTTTACATTCAGCATTTTTTGTATCATACTGTACATACATGTAACTTACTTTTATTCTTATATATTGTAATATTACAAAATGTTGAAAATGAAAAAGAAGTGTTTGTGTACATGTTCCTATTTATTAGCATAGGTTCAGATAAGTCTAGTTACTAATTGCTAAGCTAATGCTAATGCCAACACTGATCCAGAACCTCTTTCCTCTAATAAAGAATTTTGATTGATAGGCTGCTTTTACTATGATAACTAAGTACTGATGTGGTATCACTCTGTCTTTTGACACAATAGGAATTACGCATGTATGTAGAGTGCATACTGCATACACACATATGTACATGTGTATACATTTAAAGTGCTGTCCATGAAAGACATATAACCTTAATCAGCTACTTACCAGGATAGTGCCTTTTCTCATGCAGTATAGCTCGATGTTTCCCAGCAGTTCAGCTGGACTGTAGGTTTGCATCCAAACTCTGTGTAACCCAGTAAGACTGTGATACTGTACCACATGCTTTTGGCTTTTGCTGAGCTATGTGATAAATGTGTTGCTCTGTTGAAAATTGTACAATTAGAAAGTTAATTTTTATTCTAATGAAGGACAAAAAAAGCTGTGTATGTTGTGTGGACCTTGCAGTTTAGATTGTATTCTTTTACATTGTAGGAATTAGACAATGTCCCCCCCCCCCCCTTTAACTTATACGTGTGATGTGAATGTTTCTCTTGCAGGTTCCAGTTTACTACATGTGTGCAAGTTTCTGCTTTGGTCTTTGCTTCTTCAGGGAGGGGATATATAAGTATACGGCTGGCTTTTAATCAAGCATAGCATTAGTTCACAAAGTGAAGCTCTGCCGCAGGCCCAGCAGATCAGCTGGACTGAGTGTCAGCTCACATCAGCTGATGGCCCAGCTGATATTTGTTTACACGTCCAACTGGTAATGAAAAGCAAATTAATTCAACTGTACTTCATTTCATTTGTTTTTTTTTAAATAGCACCTATTAACCACAATAGTCATCTCAGGTGACTATTGTGGTAAATCTTATACTTGCTTGCTGCTTAATGTCATGTAACAAACAGAGTCATACTACCAAATATAAACATGTAGTAAATGTGCATAAAGAAATATTATTCTTTTGATGATAGTGGACCTCCCTGAAATATTATTAAGTATAATTTTGGTGGTGTCTTTGGCCCTAAGTACTAATCCTACAGGAAATGTTGGGTAATGTATAAAAAACCCCATAGAAGAGGGCTGGTGCCACCCTCTGACCCCTCTGGATGTTGCCCTGATTAAATCCTAGAGTGCTCAGTTGTTATATGAACAGCAGTCTTTAAAAAAAATAATAATAGTATTTCAAAGGTTTACATCTTTGAAATACAAGACAGCATTAACAAACAACATTGAACCAACAAGTTAAAAACATTTATTGTTGATATTTACATGATGTACAAAAAAACCCTTCTAATGTGCACACCCCCCAAAAAAGAGAGATCAAATAAAAAGGAGCTCATGAGCAGACAGGAGCAAACTCATAGCAGAGATCTTGAAGTTAATTTTACATTCAGCAATCTGAATCTATGCTGAGCCCCATAGCAATCAGTACAATAAAGCAATTGAAGAGACAGCATATGTCAAAAAAGAAATTCTTTAGAAATCAACTTTCTTGTCATGCTATGTAAAAAAAAACAAAAAAACAACAACAACAACAACAAAAAACAACCCAGCAGTTTTTATGGCACTGTACCTTTCCTCATGTTTGTGAACATTAACATTCAAAGGAAAAGTATTTAATGGGTCATGATGGGACTTAAACTACAATCTGATAAAGCATTCACAGTTGAAACCCAATATCTGTGTTCTAGCTTATTAATTGCTTCACCCACTCGTCGGAGGGATTTAAAACAAGGACACAGCTCAGATTCCCTTAATGGCATGGAAGCCCGACCCTCCCCTGTGATTACGTCTGCTGGTCAAATGAGATCAAAACGTTTTAAAGCGCATGCATCAGCCGATTAGAGTACAGAGGCATTACAGGAGGCTTTATACTTTTAGCAAACACAATCACCATTTACTAAAAATAAAAATATGAGAACAATCACAGCGCAGTTTTTAAATGACAGCTATTTACTTTGAACCACAAAAACTTTTTGCAAGGTACAACAGGCAGCTTGTTTCTGTCTTGCACATTTACACTGCAGTTTATTTAGTCACAAAGGTTGATTACACACCTTTCAAACACTTTAACTAACTACTTCATTGTCAAAAACAACAGGTTCCTATAGTAACAGCAACATCTTTGTTTGACATCAACATAGTACTGGCAATATAAGGCTCTAACTTTAATTTTAACATTAAAGGAAATCATAAGTATATGGTTTAAAACTGGAATGGTGAGATTGTCAAAATGTTTGTGATGAGCTCAACTGAAGACCCCAAGTGAACCAGAGCAGAGGTGGTGATTGACCAGCCCTTTCCCTGTATGAACCAGGGCCCCCTATGGCTGCTGTTGCATCTGCACTGGTATTATTTTAGCTCAGACTAAATGCATACATAGCAGATTAGCAGGACAACACAGTTTCTGGTCAGCCCTTCTTTTCTCTCTTTGCTTTTGACTCGTCTGAACTCCCAGAAAGTGTGAATATTTGCAGGTCCAAAGACACCTTAAGTTTAGGGGGGGAAATGACACTCTTACAGTTACAAATAGTATCTATGTGATTTTATTGGCTACATTTTAATATCATGTTAGAAATCAATACACACAAATAGAGAATTTCTATGTTTATTAAGAGAACCACTGCCTGTAGTTGTAACCTCTTAACATTAACAAGACTACACATGAATCATCTAGGGTTAAGGGTTATTTAGGTTATTTAGGTTTGTAGCCACATGATGTCCAAGCACACGAACAGACCCTTGAATATTTTACCTTTCAAATGAAGCTTTATGCAGCTATTCTGATATTACAGCTTTTAATGTTAAAAGCTTTTTTTCTGTTTGGGTATCGCAATTGGGTAAAAATTCTAGAAAATAAGTTGGATATCCACTAAATGTGACACTGCCTTTTAACCCTAGATGGATCATGGGTAACCTGTTGGATGTTAAATGGATATTTTTTTTAATGATTTATTAATTTTGCATTATTAATTATATATATTTGTATTGTTTATTTTTTACCAAAATAACCCAGAAGTCTAAATATTTTAATACTCAAAGTTAAAAGACAGCCAGCTTAATACAATACTGTGGCAAGAGAAATAACTTATTAACTTGACTGACTAATCACATTTAGCTATTGTGGGATTATATACCCGTTTTTCTTCAAACCTATGATAGGGAAATATTCCTATTTTTTTAGAATTGACTTTCAGCCCATGAATATATAACCTAGATGTCTACTTTTTTTTAGTCATACTTTCAAGTGAGCCTAAGCATTTAACCTAAACACACATTTGTTTAGGACAATTTTATCTTTACTTTAAAATATCTGTTTAAGTGATTTTAGTCCAAGTCCAAGTTATTATTATTTTTAACTTTTGGGGTTTAATATAAGGCATCTTCTTACCTGTAAATCACCAAAACGATATTTATGGTGTAACTTCAAACAGCCGATATGGAAAACAGCTCAAACTATGATAACATGCTGAACTGAGGAGATGTTATCAGTCATAATGTGTGACATACTAAGCAAAAATGCATTATGCTAATCAAAGAATTTAATCAGTTTTTGAGTTTTAAAGGTCCTGTCTGTCTCTCATATTTAATAGATAGAGTTGATCTCCTGTAATAAAGAAAACTGTCTTATTTTTTGCAAATCCCACAACAACAACTCAAAAAGAAAAATCATTAACCCCCTTCTTTACTGGCTCATGAGAGCTTTTTCTCATATTTCTGCCATTAAGCAAAAAAAAAAAAAAAACCCAACAACCCCAAAACGGCCCACTAAATTAACCATTTATTAGTGTGTAGACGTGATGTTGTGCTGCACTGTACAATGGCCGCTATATTTAGAAGCCATTATACTGTAGCACTGCTTTACTGACAACACTAACTGGTCATGTTCTCTGTGTCTCCTTAAACATGTTTTAAGGACTTTGAAGGCCTCCAGGGTTAAAATTAGTGTGAAGCATTGTAAAAGCACTTTGTAAAACCCTTTACTTTGCAGTTTCGTTTTTCGAAAAGAAAAGACAAATCTCCTTTTATTTGAACTCATCAACAGAAGTCAAAATACTTATTTTGTGCTTAAAGGCACTTTTGGAGACACAAAGTAGAGTCAAACAAGGGGTTTCAGAGGATAGCTGAGTCAGACCAAAAGGAAAAATCTGCAGTGACATCAGTTGCAACGCAAACTTGAGCATCGCAAACAGATACGGCCGTGCAAATACTCAGTGAAGAGCCGATTCATTTGTCTTTGGAATGAGAAAATTACCATCTTGGTATAAGTAACATCCATCACAGCATACTTGTCTTTAAGCAGAATGAGCACATATAGCATCAGTAACAAAGAGCTGTTTCAAGCGAGGAGAAAACCTCATTAATCAAAATAATTCAAACAGATTTTTCAAATGGTCCTCTGTAAGGAGAAAAATACAAAGGTTTTAGCCCGAAAAAAGAAGTGCTGTGATGTTTCTCATGGTCTATATCTCCACTTAGACCAGTATAGTTTTACACAGTTTCCTCATGCAATAGGCTGTGGAGGAGATACATGTAGTACATTAGCTCCACAGCAGCCTGATAAACACTAAAAACCCTAAGAAAAAAAAACCAAAACATCCAAAAAACACTGAATTCTCACAAACAACCCACGTGAACAATAAATGCAGTTTCATGCAAGCAACTGAACTCATGACATTTCGGTCGTGTGCTCATTTTCATTGACATTTTCTGTACTATCGGCTGTTAAAACTACAGACCTGCTGACTACATCAGTGTCCTCTTCTTAGACTTTCTAGAGATTAAAAAAAAGGCCTGTTTGTGGTCGCATTCGCAAACCTTAGCACTGTGGACACATCTGAAGATCAACATGATACATATTTTTAACTTTAATGGCATATTACACAGAAATATGTCCATAAAAATAATCTAGTAAATAATGCTTTTTCAATGTTTACCTCTTGGTGACATTTTTGTTGTCTTCAACTACCTTTATATTGTTTTAAATCTGTCACAGCTGAGGCTGCGAATGATAATACTAAGCTTACACACACAGTGACTGTTTGTGCATCGCAGGTGCTGCAGTCATTGACAGAAAAAAAGAGGATGGCTTTTTCAGTGTTTTATATGCACCGAAACAGAGGAGACAAAGGAGGGATTGTTTTGAATGCAAGTATGACGCCAATGAAACTGGTCAGGTTTGCTTTAGAGTCCCGGCTTCAGTCATTAACACTGATAAAGAGGCTGAAAAAGAGAAACTTTCCTTCATGTTCAGGGTATTAAATATACAGCTTCTTTTAAAAGATCACTCCTGGTGTTTAGGGTTAGGGACCCACACCAGAATAAATTGGAGTAGCAGCAGCACTTATCCTTAATTTACATGCTCAGATTGGGGCAGGCTTCACTTCCATGTGACACAAATTATTATTAATATTTATTTATTTTATTATTTTTTCAACCTCATCTTTCACACATCTCCACAATGTGTAACACAGTCTTTTTGTTAAAAATCCAAAGTCCCAGTTGAGATAAGCGTCGGACACAGAGGACAACAGTTTGTACAAGCTAATAGGAAACTAATCTTCATGTTTAAATCCAGCGGCGTGTCCTGGTAAAATATTTACATCAGAGTCACCAGTGTTTACTTTCTTCAGTTAATTCACTTTTCATGGCACAGGAGCTAGGAGATTAATTAAGGAATTAAGTGTAAAGTCATCTAAAATGTATCTTGAGAAAAGTATGAAACCTGAAGACCAAAGTGTCCTCAGACAGACTGGAATGATCAGTGTGATGGGATACATACTGTATTGTAGAGCTATTTGGTCCCTCTGTGTTGCACAGCAAATACTGCAACACCAGACAATTCTGAACACCAATACAATATATACAGAGAGAGCCGGCACACATGCCTTTTTAGTGGGGTTCCACAACGGGAGAGTGAACCTACAGGCTGCACCTGAATGTGTCATTCAATTCACCTGTCAGGTTTGGTCATTTTTCAGGGGATGCGGACTCAGACAAGTGGCTGTTCTGGGTCGCTGGAGGTGAGTTGGGTTTCCATCATGATTTCATCGGGGTACGGGTTGGGGTAGGGGTTGAGGAACGGGTTGGTGAGGCTGGTCATTGGGAGGATTGTAGGTTTGGCGGCGTCAGGTCCGGAGGCGGCAGTGTCATCATCAGACTTGGCGTCCCCAAGAGCGCTGCTCAGGTGGCTGGAGTCTCGGCCTGCAGGCTGGACATGCGGATCTGCGAGCTGCTCTTGCTGAGGATGGACAGCTGCGTCCCCCCGTTCACCCCACTGCTCGCCAACGAAGGATGCCGGTGCTTCAGGTCCACAGCAAAGTACCTGTTCACCGTCCAGCTGCGCCATTTCCTCTTGATCTCCGATTGCACCTTGAGGGATATACTTCACAAGGTCATTATTAATGGACCTCGCTGGAAAGAGACAAGCTCAGTGCCTTCAGGCTCTTACATTTCTGAGTGGACTGTAAACAGTCATTTTCTTGTACCAGAAAATGCAGTCTCATGGTTTTACATCGACACAGTTAAATTAGTCATGCATTATATTCTAAGAAAGTGCTGAGCTCCAAAAATATGTTTCTACTAAAGGGATGAAAATGTGAATGTGCCAGACTCCCTTTACCCCTTTACCCCTCATATTTTTTACAACCTGTTAAACTGAAGAAAGTGTATGTAAGAAAATATATGAGGACACACAACATCTTTAAAATTAAAAGGGCATTCTGAGACAATGTTTTCTGCTGAGGTCAGTGCTCACTTTCACAATTCATAGCTAGGGAACAGTCTTTTCATGAACTAATTAATAATGATGAAGTTACACTTAAAAAATATTGTTCAGTACAACATTTTTCTACACTGAGTCATACTGTTGCTGCCACATTAGCTGTTACACTGTGTTGCTGCATTATGTTGTAGACTTCATCTATTTATTTTCCTCTAACACACAGTGTTTACCTGCTGTTGTTTTACCGTTATTTCATGTCATTTATTTATCAAACTTTATTATTACTGTCCCTTTTTATTTAATACTTTTTTACATTTATATGTTCCTTTTTTATTCTTTATTTATGTGGTTTTCAGAACTGCAAAGTGTTTGTTTAAGAGCATTTTGATTGGCATCAAACTGTAGACAGACCATGGTGTGCTGCAGAAGGGTGACATAATTTATTAAAAAAATAAGAACATTAATAGTAAAAATGTTTTGACTGTAAATGATATTTTTTTAACTTCAGATTGAGTTCTTTAAATATTGACTTAATTAGGAAATGTCTGGTGGAGACCCCAAAAATAAAGTGCATTTCTGTTCAATGCAGAGATTCATAACTCAAACCTCAAATCTCATGTGTAAATATTTGGATTGAGAGATTCTGTGCTGTTATAAAGTACTTTAATAACACCAATGTGTTGTGGTGATAGCTTGCTATAAAAAAGACTTACCTCTCCATTTAGGAAGCAGTAGAGGACGGCCACCACAAAGCCCTGAAGAAACACAGAAGGTCAGAGCATGAGACAAAGAGACTAACTCATCTAAAGTGAACACGATGCAGTCAAGAATCCTTCTGCTTGACTGTAACCATTAATGTGGCAGTTTCAGCTCAGGATGGATGGCTGAATATGCAGGGTGATTAAGTCACACTGCAAGATGCTGCCTTCTAGTGGAGGTATATAAATGTTGCTAGCAAAAATTATGTTCTAAATTTTGACTTTGGATTTGAAAATAAATGTAAAAAATGTTTAGACCTACTTTGCCCATTTCCAGCTCCAGATTTTAATTCTTAGACACTACTAGATTAGAATTTTGTAACTTAAGGCTTCAAATTATTAATTATTATTAATTATCTTACTGGGCCTTGAAGCATCCCCTCAGTTCACCCTCTGTGTGAAACAAGTTGTTTTAGCTTCCTTCTCACTCTCTTTAAGTCAAATTTATTCTGACTGACTGCCACCCATAAAGAAAAATTTTGAATAGGAGGTGGGCAGAGGTTCTGTGCTAATATTAAGGATGTTGTCTCCCTATAAATACAGATCATAAACAACAACAACAGCTATAAAAACAGATAAAAGAGTAGAAAGAAACTGATGCACTGCCACAATATAGACTGAAAGTTTTATTCTGAAAATAGTTCGCACAGGCATTATCCTTACCTACATTAGGCTATGCAGGAGAAATAATTACCTGGAAGGATCCGAGCCCAAGCTCAAATACCAGACGTTCCCTCTTGCTGACATTCTCAGGAGAGAAGGCGAACACAGTGTAGTGGATCCCAAACAGAGGAATCAGCAGCAGAGTGGAGCGTGCCAACCTCCTGTAAAGCAAATGCATGAAACACACTCATCATCATCACCATCATAATGAGAGAGCTGTTCTACCAATGTGTCAGTCCTCATTACAGTCAGTACATACACAGAAGATTAAATTTACAGTAGGGCATATATGCATGAGGATAAATATGCCATTTCAAGCTTTCAAGGTTTTAAATTCAGTCAGTAACATATCTGTAACTTATATATCTATAACTAAACACTTTCCCCCACAATCAGATCAGCGTGAGCTCTGAAAAAGCTGGCAAATCAGAACTTTAACTTAAATAATAGGGTTCCAGGAATCATGGAACTTAACCCAAGCTGCCACAGGGCTCCAGCTTCCTCCCACAGTGCAAAGGCATGCATATTACATTGACTGCTGATTCTAAATTGACTGTAGGCATGAATGTGAGTGTGAATGGTGATAGCCCTGTGATAGACTGTCCAAAGCTCCAGTGCCCCAAAAATGTATGGATGGACAGCTGGACTACATAGTCATCCATATGTATTCAGATCCATCCACAAATGGGTCTGTGACACTGGTGTTACTATTGTATATAGTGAGGTGATTAAATGTAGTAAAGTAAAAAGTGAAATATGTTCTGCAAAAATGGACAGACAAAGTTAAAGTTTTAAGATGCAGAAATACTGAATTTGTCTCCAAGTTCTTCAAATTCTAATGGGCAGCATCCTGAACAGTCACTGTCAAACGTGTTGAGTTTAGTACTTTTCATATTAGGGTATTCAGTATTCAGTAGTGTCAATGTAAGTGTAGCTATACAAACATAGTTATGAGTTATATTAATTTGTCTATTTTGAGTGTGCAGTACATCAAAAGGCTACATCATATAAACTCGATCTGATATATGACAGTAAAATACCTCAAATTTTTAAAAGTAAATGCTAATAATAACGTGTTAATAATGTGTTTTTATTAACAGTGAAACAAACTGCATGACAATTCTAGAACCTAGAAATAGCGAGAAATGCTCTCCTTATTGGGTAAAAAGTACTTGTTATTAATTAATTACACAATGAAACACTTGTTATGTTTTAGCACTGATCACAAAATGGTATAAAATTATATTAAATACACAAATAAGACATTAAACACATTAAAAACAAAATGCATTTACATCTTAACTGATCTAATAAGAAACTTTATGTTAATGTCAAGTACTTACAGGTAAATACTGGATTCATTTCCACCAATATCTGGAGATTGTAACTTCTGAACCAGGATGATGATGATGCCAATGAACAGCACAAAGTTGACCTGTAGAATAAACCAGTTGTATAAAAGTAATACAAATATACTTGATAAAAGAGAGACTGTGTTTTTGCATCCTGGCTTCTTACCATAATTGAAGCCAGCACGGGTCCTTTTATCACCCACCAGATGGCAGCATGGTCATTCATGTCCCAGCAGCTAAGAGTGCAGATGATAAAATGAGATGTTCAGCACATATGCAACAAAAACATGAGACTCTACTTACAGTGTTATTCATAACCCACCCTATATCATCAAAGTGTAGCCTCAGCACTGCCCAGATGGTCACACACACCGTCGGGGTCCCTGAAACCAACATCACCAAGTAAACAACATGACATTTGGAAATATGAATACAACGATAGCATGGCATGTAAGACATCTCACCCCAGCCTATTATGATGTACCAATAGAAGTATCTTTTCTCAGGGAAGAAGGTCTCCACTAGTAACGTGAAGAGATACAGACCCTCGATGAAGAGCCAGAAGTAGTTAGAAAGAACACAGTAGTGGAAGAATATCATCACCGCTCGACACTCCAGCTTCAAGAGAAGACATAAAAGCAACGTGCAAGAGAGTGTCAGCAAAGATGCCACAAACCATCACCAGCATGAGTACAGCCTGCTTTACTGGCACATGTGCAGCTTGTTTTACTCACAGTGTGTATGAAGCAGTGCTCGCTGTCCTCTTTTGCATACAGCACGCCGTCTTTGATGAAGACAGAAATAGCTCTTAAGATGAATGACACAAAGAGGTTCATGTGGATGAAGTTCCTGGTACAGTGCAGCTTCCTGTGTGAAGGAATAAATGTGAATACTCTGGATAAAAATGTATTACTTTGTAACTAATATTTTCTTTTCCCTGATAAACACACACAAGTGCTGTTCTGCAAAACACTGTGACTCACTGTTAACACACAGACAGGATACCAGTGTTAGAAGCATAAGTACTACTACTTCTAACAGATTAATTAGTGTCCATAGCCACTTGAGGCTGGCTCCAAAAGCGTGTCAGTCTCCAGAGACGTCCATAGCAAAATGTCCAAAAGGTAATACCAGTAATATGACCTATTTGGGTTTTTCTAAATCTGAAAGTTAGTGGCGTGGCCATTTTGACTGTGAATCACTGAACTGGACCTCTCTGCTATATTTGGCAACATTTTAATGGCATTACCTGAAAATTAATATGGACTGCTAAGCAGAACAGACTACTCAAATGGTTTGTACTTCAGTTTTGGTGAGTGAAATTTTAGTGTTTATTGTAGTGTGATAATAAAGACCTATTGGCAAATATCTGCCAGTATTTCTCACCTGAACCTGCACAGGATGACCATGGCTGTGGTTAGAGAGACCAGAGAGGTGCTGTAGCCCACAGTGTACAGAGCTTTCACTGACACGTAATACATGTCCTACAGTGGTGATAGAGACACAGAGCGTTTCATGTAGAAAATGTCAAATACAACTGTGCATTAGACACAGTTGCAGATGCTGAGGTGCTGTTTAACTCACAGGGTGGGTGAGGTTTCCTTCCTCGTACAGGCAGGCATCAAGATAGTGGGGAAAGGCCTCCGACCAACCAAACTGAGTGCAATTGCGGCTAACCTTTCCCAATTCTGCAGACACAGAGCCCTCTACTTACTTACAGTAAACACGCCAAACACACCAATGTAATTCTACAGCAGTAGAGCTGTCTGAAATATAAAGATAAATGTATAGAAACAGACCGTAGTCTTCTTCACTCATAAACTGAGAGAAGAGTTCAGGACAGTTGACCTCAACCACCTCCCCGAGCCTGGCAGGCTGCCAACATGTCAGATTGTCCCAAAACCACGGGCAGTCTGGGGACACAACGGGGAGAAAAGCTCAGTGCTCAAGTCCAAAAAGCCATATGTTCATTTCATATCACTGCTACTATATCAAATTACATTTTGACCAGGTACTTTTTCTTTGTTTCCATCTAACTGGTCTTTGGACTAAATTAATCAATTATCAGACTACTACATGATGATAGTTGTAAAAAAATGGTCTTTGCTGTTGCATCTTTTTCTATGACACTTTTATACAGGGATGGGAATGCATCAGAAATCAAGAAGCAAGTCTCATAGATTTCGAACCTTTTAATTTGTTATTCTGTTTGAGTGTATTTACATGTCACTCTAAATTAGACACAGTTTTAAAGGATAACTGGAAAACAACTGGATATTTTAGCATTAAATATAACTAATATTTCGTGTGTGGTTACATCGGTGAGGCATGCCCTAACTTGATGAGGTGGTGTGTTTTATGTCAAACATTCCAACGAAAAACACTAAAAAGATAACAGTTAGCTGTGTTGATAAGCTACCAAATAATCTGTCCCCGGTCCAAAACATATTTTTTTTCTTCTGTGTCATAAAATATGAAAGTATCAAGCCATCTTTTTGATTTATTGTGGGACTGTGCTGCCATATTTGTCCAGCAGGGGGCTTTCAAATATATATACTGTTCCATGACTTGTCCCATTGCAATTAGGGAAGTTCTACAAAAACAGACTTATTTCAATTAAACTCTTGATTTAAACCCTGCAAAATGTGCTTTTTAAAAAAGGTACTCACAAACTGATGAAGCTCAGTGAGTAAATGTTAAGTAATTGGTCCCCATGTGTTCTACTGCCCCCTCAGAGTGAACAGTGGGCAGTGAACCAACATAAAGAACGGTACTTTAAACAGAGCAACTGCACAACAACACCCTGGCTTGAATTATAATCAATCAGTGCAGAACTCAGCCATTCAACTTCTGCTCCTGATGCTCTCCTTTTTTCACTGCAAATAATTCAGTGTTGCAGTTTGAATGTCTAAAGCTTATTTAAAACAGACCTTGAGTTAGAAATGGAGAGATGCCTGCAGAAAAGCATGTAAAGTGGTACATCAGGTTAGAATTCTATTTTCAGGACATTGTTGTTAGTGACAGTTGTGACTGGTTGTTGCAAATAGTACAATGGGCTCTGTATTCCATGCTTATATTATCACTAAAGTTTTAATATTAGCACTGGTCTGAAGTTCTGTAGTACTGGTTACATAGTTTGGTTTTGTCTTTTGAAGCCAATTTCATGATGACAACAGCTTCTAGCTCATCTCAGTTCAGTGCAACTGCCATTTCTGTGGGTGTTTCAATTGCCCGAGTCATTTTCTTCTGTGCTGCCCCTCCCTTAGGCCTGTTCTGCCAGAGGTTTCTTCTTCATGGGTTTAACACGTTCCAAAGTAATCTGTTATTTTAATCAGAGAAATATTTAAAATACTGAATTATTTCTATGATTTCTAGTGCCATCTAGTGCCATCACATGCAGCTAATGAAATGAAACATCATCAGGGTAGTGTATGAAGGTTTGAAAAAATGTATATGGGCTAAGTCTACCTAAAGACCAGTTGAATTAACATTTGCTAGAAGGCAGTAGGTTAATAGTCCAGGAATGTCAAAAACATCTTCCTGCCCTAGCTTTAACAATATATTCTGCAGACTAGTAGCAGACAGCACAGACCATTAGGAAATGGGGGGGTGAATCGGGACCTAACAATGTAGTCTAAGCACTGCTTTAATCAGTGAGCTTTCCTTTCAGAGATTATTAAACCTGCAGTTGTAAAAAAAATTGGTCCACACATACGTTAATGATATGGTTATATATGTGTGTCTGTTAAACCTACTCCTTGTATTTGATAGTGAATTTGTCCCAAAAAGTGAACATGTTTCGTTTCTCAAATTCAACTACTGCTGAAATGTTTGTAATATGCCAAGAAACCATGATATTACAATTCAAAATCTATATACGCAAACACTGAAAATAACTGCTAGACTCCCACAATGGTTGCACAATACTTGGAAAGTATTTAAGTAGCTAATGTTAGTTTACTCTGTAAGATTATCTAAACTCTAGCACCACAAAAAAGTTTTTAACAGCACATAACAAACGTTTTTCATTAAAGGTCTGTGGAGACAAAATAAAAGGCAAGGCTGGATATATATGACAGAGGGTTGTTGAATATGGAACAGTTCACTGTTAGTTTCTGACAGTGAGAGTCAAGTCAGAAACTAAGTTCACGAAGGAGAACTGGCACAAGTTGCCCATCGTTTTAATATTCCCTTCATTCATCATCTAATCAGCCAGAGAGATAGCTGCCACTCACTGATCAACTTTCATTTTCAGAATCATCATCACAAGACACTAACAACTAAAGCACGTGCCCCTCCCTTGCTCCAAAAATACAGTCTTCCTGTGGCCTCATTTCTCTGTCAGCCGAGCATTAGTTATCTGATGCTTCAAATCAAGCACAGAGGCTATGAACTGTGAAGTTCTTTTAAAAAACATTTTCCAAGGATCAGGTGAGTCATCTACAGTTTGTGGAGTTATCGCCAGCTCATTAGCATGAAGAACCCAAAGATGCTTCTGTTTTAATCTCTGCATAGCTAATAATAAAAATTTATCATGAAGGCAACAAAGACTCACCAAATTCTGGATTGTTGGAATCCAAGGCCATCATTTCCATACATTTCTCCTGCTCCATCTTGATCACACAGTTAGAGGGGACCTGTTGGCTTGAAATCTAGAAGACAATACACACCCACACAGGGACACACACACATACAGAGAGTGTGTGTGAGAGTGAGAGAGAGAGAGAGTGAGAGAGTCAAGCAGCTAAAGAGCACATAGAAAGGATTCAAAGGTAAAGTGCTTAGTTGCTTCATTAGCCACTCATGTGCTTCACTCTACTGTGGGAGAGGTCTAAGTCCTGGGATCTGTCTGAAAACCCAACCAATTAAACTAATCATTTCAGAGCTGCTGGCTCTCTCTCCATTCTAACTGACCCACAGGACGACATTATTCTAATGAAAACAAGTCAGGAAAGATGAGCCTTTTTCACACCACACATTGCCAAGCTTTAGTCCTATCTGTTCTGAACCACAGACATGAAGTTTATAATTGTGCTCTCCAGACATCCAGACACGGATGACTGCATGGCTACGAACGCAGACATGGAGGTTATGACCAGGGGCACAACATTTACAGCCCCTATGGTGAGGATCACCATGGTGATGATGAAGGTGGGTGTCTGATATGAACATGTCTCTGTGCTGGCGTCAGTCCAGGAGACTCCACGTGTTAGCTTCAAGAGGAATATTAATCCGCTGAATAACATGGATAAGTTTCAAACATCTGGCATTCACTGAGTGCGGTTTGTTAATAAATATGTATTATTTGATGTAATGATTTAACGTAAATATTATTTTAAAAAATGTTGTAGCTTAATTTACCAGGTGGTATAATTGGTTTGAAATAAATTCAGCTTCATTTATCTTAAACATTGTTTGATTGCATCCTTTTCAGACCATCATGTCTATAAAGCAAAGTTGAAGCTGGTGTTCTTTTGTCAGTAGGAAGATTCTGAAAACAAACTGTAAACCTATTAAAAATACAGTTCCTTGATCTTGACTGAAAATGAAGATGGGGATTTCTCAGATATATACACAGGTGTACATGGGTGTAGTAATTACAGCTAACTTGCATTTGAATGTTCATGAGTCACTGGTTTGCAGGTATTCAGACATCAGGACAGAGGGAAGTCAACACTGTTTAAGCTTTTAAATGGTAAATGATGACTTGAAAGAAGAGTGTTTGTGATTTGCAGAATGTGAATATTAATGAAACCAAGTTAAATAAGGAGAGAGCACTTGGAAGAACCCAACATGATTTATTGAGATAGAGAAATGAATGTATTTGGCAATTAGACTCCGATGACCCATCATGGCAGTATGGAATCCCAGCAGTGATAAGATTTAGGACAGTACTCTGTGGAGTCTAGAGATTGGTGGTGGTGAAGATGAAGACTGAGGCTTGGATGGAGCTCTGACTGAGGTGTCTATGAGGTGGAGATGGGAAGGAGGTGGGTTGCACGAATGACAGCCTGAAAGGGAGAATGACGGAGAGCACAAATTTAAACCATGTGAAGTGGAGGCTGGCAGGCTTGAAGAAGGCCTGCAACAAGATGACTGGACTAGAGTAATGACGTCAGCATTAAGACTAACAGTGTGGGAAAGCAGTAGACATGTAAACAGAAAAGCAGGGAAAGAAGGCAGATGAGTGATTAAAGATCTTCCTTGTTGAACTTAAGCATATGCTTCATTTTTGATGATGTAAGTACTAATAGTGCACTGCATGTACACCCACAAAATTTTCAGACCTTATCTTGTAATTATGAGATGATGTACAATGGAATAATGAGCCAATAAATATAATTATCCCAGTAATTTGGATAATCAGGCTTTGTGATTTATAGATTCGGTCAAAAATCATTTACTATATAGATAGATTTGCAAACTAAAGAACATTTCAAGTAAAGGAAATTGAAATCACCTGGTTAAAATGTCAAGAACATCCACTCATGTGTTTCAATTAGTGTCTGATTAAACCTCTACGCAGGTTAAAGTTGCTGAAAATTACATCCATTAATCAAAAGAAGGGATCTATTCTAGTAAAACAAGTGGAAACACTTGTATTGGGCATTTTGGCTACAGATACATTTCAGCTGTTGCTAAATATAGCAAACTTTGTGCATTGATAAATCACACAATTGGATAACAATTGTTGATTCTCTGTGTTTTAGATTTAGCATCTAACTAAAATATAATGTTTTTATTTTCATTCATGTAGACATTAAACTGACTGCATTGGCTTGCAGTAGGGACGTGATTGAAATGTGGGCTGTGAATTTTATTAAACTCTAAGGTGTAGAAAAACATCCACCCTACCGAGTTCCACATTCTGCTTTTAACTGCTTTAGATTTTAAACTTTGCGACTGCTCTCTAAGTGCATATGAGTCTAATTCATAGGAAGCAGAGGTATTAAAATGATAAGTGGCTTGAGAGGCAAAGAAATACAGTGTATTCGGCTTCCTCTGTTTATGTCTCTGCTCTGTAACCTCCTGTGGTTATATCATATCTGTCTGCCCTTGGTCACACTGCATCAGATCAGCATCAAATATTAGTAGGTTGCTTGTCTGACTACACTTGATCCTGGTTTTTTATTCTTATTTTAGTGTATTATTATGTGAATCTTACAACAGCTCAGAATGAAGGTGAACTAGTTTACAGGTTTTTCCCATCAAAAAACAAAATAATTGAAAAAAAATCCTATTTTACATATTACTTATTTTATTTATTTTAAATTAACCAAAGAGATTGTTATTCTTTATTAAATAATTATTAAATATTATTTATTTATTAAATATGCCCAAATACCTCCCTCACATTTTCTCAGTTTAAACATTTTTCATATGTTTTCTGTGTGCTATTGTGAATAAAATATGGGTTTATAAGTTTTGCAAATTCATTTTATTCAGTTTTTATTTTCACCTTACACAGGACTGCAACTTTTTGGGAATTGGGGTTGTCATCCAGGGAGTGTTTCCATTCTTTTACCAGCTCCAGCAGAAAAACACGTTGACATGGAGAGATTTCTTTGAAGGTCAGACACTTTCTAAAGACTCATCTTAATAATTATGAAACAAGAGCAGCTTATAATTTAAACCTGAGTTTGAGAGACTGCATTTTGAAAAGGCACGTAATATTATTAATGATGTTGATAATGATAATAATTTATTAATGATGCATTAAGAACGGAGACAAGTAAACATGAATTGTCTCAGAAAGGATTGTGAATGAATTGGGAGTTGGGAATGGATTTGTATTGTGCTAATGCTAGACGCTGTCTGTATTCTTCTCTGGTGGAAAAAGGACATGTCAACCTTTAAATCCTCTATTTGTATTCCATATGTCCTTAGTGCCAGATGGAGGGTTTTGAACAGATTTGGCAACCATTGCTCTGTCTTGTTCTGTTATACAGAACAAGACGCTATATAAATTTCCTCGTGTTTGGTTAGCGCTGGTTTGTGTGGGTATATGCAGCATCGTTCACTGACTGACTTGTAAAACTGAAGCACTATATTCAATCTAAAAGTTTTCACTTGCATTGTACATGTTTCTTAAGAAAAATATTTGAAACAGACTGATATTAAACTGAGCTTAGCTGTAGCTATCATTACAAACATACACATCTAGCAAAACAATCAAGTCATAAAACAACGGTTACTGTAGCTTGTAAATGTATGATTTAGAATTAAAGGAAAGGGGACCATAAATAAAGTTGGCATATCTGGCAAGAGAGTTATGAAAGTTATGATATGATAGTTTTAACAGACAAATTGAAATATATATTATTTAAAAGTATATATATGTTAGCAAAACAACATTGGCCTGTACATTATTATATAATTCTAACAGTACCAATAACATAACACTGGTTTATGTTTACAAAGTTGCAAAGTTTAGTTTGAAACAACTTCAAATAACTTAGGACTTTAAACACATACTTGGTAATTTTGTAACAATTGTAAATTATTTTGGATATCCACACAAGGTAGTAGCTTTATCATGATGCAGGATACAAGGCCTGTTGAGTCTGTGTTTTGTCCCATCTTCCTCCCCTCACCACCAACCAGTTCTGGCAGATGGCTGGCCCTCCATGACCCTGGTCCTGTTAAAAGTGTTTTTTTCCTTCCCACTGTTGCCAAGTGCTCGCATATACCTCTTGTGGATCCTCACAAGTTAAAGACTGTAGGCTCTCCATTTATTTACCTGCCTTCAAACGCATTTGAATACAAACGCCATTCAATTTGTGTGTATGTGTGTATGAGTGATTACATACATAGTGACGATTTGTAAATATTATCTACTCTCTTCTGTGTCCTTTGCCTTCCACTACTCTTTATCCCCGCCCCTCCATTTCATCCTTAATTGTTACTTTCTGCTCAAAGAAAAAAGCTATTCTGTCAGTTTCTCTGTCACCTCAGTCCAGGTGATGATACATCTGCTGTAACTGCCGCAGAAGACAGGAGAGGCCATTCTTTCCTCACACAGTTAACAGGCTGGAATAATGCTGAACAAGCCATGAATAAATGATGAGGATGCATCTTTATCCATTATTCCTGTCACATGCTGAACAATGAATTATTGATGCAGATACTCCATATGGTTATTCTAACTAAGTAAATTAGTGTACAAGTGTGTGAAAATCAATCTCTGTTTACAACAGGTGGAGATTCACTTCAGCAGTGTTTGCATATTAATGTTTCAGAAGCACTTTGACATTGGCAGTTAGCCTTGCTGCACACATTTTCATAAACCCATTTATAAGACATGACTAAAGAAATAACACTTACCGAGGGCATAAGGAAGAGTAGGGCGAGGGTCAGTGAATTGATCTTTGCACCAGGCATTTTTTACTTCTTAGGAGTTTCCTCTACACAAAAAGCTCCTCTTGCAGCACTAAACGTGATGGGATGTCACCTCACCTTGGGATCTGAAAATCACAAGTGTGGAAAAGTATGAAACAGCATGTCTACATTAGATCTCATTAGTAGTTATAGACAGACACTTAGCATAGTTTTATGCTAACACCTCTGAATAAAACTGAGATCTGATGACTGTAAAGACCACACCCTAAGACATCATTTTCACCGACATGAAAAAAGCCACTGACCTCATGCCTCGAGGCACTGCCCACTGGTAGAGAGAATTAGCATAAGAACAGAAAAAAACTGACAAATGGACCTAATTCATACCAGCAAAATACCCCACACAATGTGATAGACCCACAGGAGTCAAGGGTTTAGGTTTTTACTTTAAAATAAATCCTCGATATTTGGTCTTGTTTTAGTGTTAAGGCCCATTATGTTTTACAAAGGCAGTATTGCATGTGCACAATGCACTCTGAATCGAGGAACTAAAGTGATTTCACTTCACTGCACATTTCTAATGTGTATGCCAAGAACAAAGGAAATATAGAGTTTATGACTGTGATTTTTTTTTAGTTGGAAGGAAACAAGACAAGTGATAGTAAGGCGTTCCCCATTTCTCTAATTTGTGCCTCCTCATATCCTCTATCCTCTGATGAATTGATCCCTGGATTGAATGGTACTTTGAACTGAAGAAGGCTTGTCAGATAATGCATGTATGCAGGATTACAGTGAATCCAGAAAGTATTCACAGTAGTTCACTTGTTCAACATTTTGTCATGTAACCTGAGCCTTATTTCAAAATGGATTAAATTAATTTTTCATCTCAAAGTTCTACACACGAATTGAGAATCTTGCAAATTTAGTAAAACAAAACAAAACAAAAAATTCCCCGCTCGTCCCTGCGGGCGGTCAATCCTTCAAGCTCGGGTCCTCTACCAGAGGCCTGGGAGCTTGAGGGTCCTGTGCAGTATCTTAGCTGTTCCTAGGACTGCACTCTTCTGGACAGAGATCTCCGATGTTGTTCCTGGGATCTGCTGGAGCCACTCGCCTAGCTTGGGAGTCACCGCACCTAGTGCTCCGATTACCACTGGGACCACTGTTACCTTCACCCTCCACATCTTCTCCAGCTCTTCGCTCAGCCCTTGGTATTTCTCAAGTTCCTTGTGTTCTTTCTTCCTGATGTTGCTGTCATTTGGAAATGCTAGATCTATCGCTACAGCCGTCTTCATCTGTTTGTCTACCACCACCATTTTGTCTGTCAGTATCTGAAAGTCCCACAGGATCTTAGCTCATCATTCTCCACCACCCTTGGGGGCATCTCCCATTTTGACCTCAGGACTTCCAGTCCATACTCGGCACAAATGTGTCTGTATACTATGCAGGCCACTTGGTTATGGTGTTCCATGTATGCCCAGCCTGCTAGCATCTTGCACCCTGCTGTTATGTGCTGGATGGTCTCAGGAGCATCTTTACAAAGCCTGCACCTGGTGTCTTGCCTGGTGTGATAGACCCCAGCCTCTATGGATCTTGTGCTCAGAGCTTGTTCCTGTGCTGCCATGATGAGTGCCTTTGTGCTGTCTTTCAGTCCAGCTTTATCCATCCACTGATAGGATTTCTGGATATCAGCCACTTTTGCTATCTGTCGGTGGTACATACTGTGCAGGGGCCTGTCCATCCATGATGGTGCCTCCTCTTTCTTGGGTTTCTGCTGTCTGAGGTATTCACTGAGCACGCTGTCCGTTAGGGCCTTCTTCCTGATTTATTCATGGATGTTCGCTGCCTCATCCTGGACCGTGGTGCTGACACCCACCAGTCTCCGGCCTCCTTCTTTCCGCTTAGCGTACAGCCTCAGGGTGCTGGACTTGGGGTGAAACCCTCCATACGTGGTCAGGAGTTTCCTAGTCTTGATGTCAGTGGCTTCTATCTCCTCCTTTGGGCAACCTATTATCCCAGCAGGGTACCTGATCACTGGCAGGGCGTAAGTGTTGATAGCCCAGATCTTGTTCTTACTGTTCAGCTGACTCCTCAGGACTTGCCTGACCCTCTGCAGGCACTTGGTGGTTGCAGCTTTCCTAGCGGCCTCTTCATCGTTCCCATTTGCCTGTGGGATCCCCAGGTACTTGTAGCTGTCCTCTATGTCTGTAATGTTGCCTTCTGGTATTTCGATCCCCTCAGTTCTGACTACCTTCCCTCTCTTTGTTACCATCCGACTACACTTCTCTAGTCCAAATGACATTCCGATATCATTGCTGTATTTCCTGGTGGTGTGGATCAGTGAATCAATGTCTCGTTCACTATTGGCATACAGCTTGATGTATTCCATGTACAGGAAGTGGCTGACAACAGCTCCATTCTGTAGTCGGTATACGTACCCAGTCTTGTCAATGATCTCACTGTGGGGGTTCAGGCCTATGCAGAACAGCAGCGGGGAGAGAGCATCTCCTTGGTAGATCCCGGACTTGATGGTGATTTGTGCTATGGGCTTGAAGTTGGCCTCTAGTGTTTTATGGCACATCCCCATTGAGTTCCTAATTAAGGCTCTTAGGGTTCTGTTGATCTTGTATAGTTCTAGGCATTCCAGGATCCAGCTGTGGGGCATTGAGTCATAGGCCTTCATGTAATCAATC